>JAOUZG010052944.1:1164585-1191225 GCA_026289955.1 Argiope argentata
TATATATATATATATATATATATATATATATATATATATATATATTCTTTTTTACTAATTCTAATAAACTTAAATCTTTTTCATTTGCCCAATACTAGTATTTGTGCTTTGATATTCTTAATCAAAATCTAAAATGAAATTTTTTTAGCTATATCCATTTAAGTTAAATGGTAATTAATTAAGATGACATTTTACTGAATTACTTTTTTAAATGTTTCCTTCCCATTTAGTAGAGAATAAAAATTTAAAATTCAACAATTTAAAATAAAAGAATTTTTTCACCAAAACTTCATATTATAATGCCAACTAATTTTTTAAATACAGAATATTTTACATGCTATCCCAATAAAGAATTCTTGGGTAAAATGAAAATACAAAAACTTACCTCTAAGTGCATTTCATTTCTGGCTCTCACAGAATATCTTTCTAAAAGTTTTTTAACTTCATTTATAACTATTACTCTGGCATGCCATTGTTTTCTTGAGGTAATATCCACACAATGTTTCAATAAAATGCATTTAAGCCATGATACGGGTTCTACAAATTCAAAATCTTCATATGGCATTTGATCTTGCAAATCCCATGAGTTAAGAATATCTTGTACAGCTTGAGAACTAAAAATCAGTATAGAATTTTCACAATTTATGAATTAAAAAAACTAAAACTTATTATTTTTTAACTATTGAAGGGAGCATTTTTACAGGAGAAAAATTATTAGTTTACATATGTTTTTATATTGACATGATTTATAGTATTGATAAATAATGAATGCAATGGTTAACCTTACTTTGATTGCATTTTGGGAAAATCTTGTAACACAGATAGCATCTGGATATGGCTAAGGATTGGTAAGATATTTCTTGATGCTTCTAAGCTTGTATGCTTCAAATGATCAAATTGGGTTTTCCTGAAGTAAAATAAATAAATAAACAAGTTTTAGCTTCTGCATTTAAACAATGACAGTTTAATTAATTTTCATTTATTTTATTTAAAGTACATCCAATTTAAGAGCTAAACAGAAATTTTGAAAATAATAATAATGTTCAAATTGGATTTTTCTAAAATAAAACATAGATAAGTTATACTTCTTTCCACATTTAAGCAGCAACATTTCTCATAATAATGAATACCAGTCAGATGACAAAGACAACAACAATAATAATTACGTTAACTATTGGAAAACAAATGAAAGGATAGTAATCATGAGGTTAAAGAAATTTGTATACAAAAATAATTCTTATCAGGGATATAGTTAACCTATCTTAAGCTTTTGAAAGGATTGAGTGATAGAAATTGCAGTTTTCACATTTTATTTACAATATAGTAAATGCTTTTGATTATAGTTGGTAAAACCCTCCAATATAACTTTTTTTGACAATATTTGAAATTAGTGAAACACTTTCAGTAAAAGCTATTCCTTTTTACAATTTCTTTAATTTTTTCTTCCAAGATTAAAAACTTACAAAATGATGATTTGATGCTTTGCATTCTAAAACTTGCCGATTAAAATGATATATAATCAATCTATATTAATAATAAAGATGAATGTATATGTGTTATGTTGACACTCTAAAGGGTAGATTTTTTAAATTACAACTATCAAATTTGATGCATTTCAAAGTGGGAATGTGGATTTAGAAATTATTTCTTTTTAAAATTTTAAATAATTAAAAATGAAGGTGACTTTTTGCACTTTTTACACAATTCATTCAGAATATATTATTTCATAAAATTAAGTTTTACATCATTTAAAATGTAAACAGTTACCTTTTTTCATTAACAATTTAAAAGTCTCGTAAATTTTCCCTAAATTCAGACAATTTTTTAAAAACCTCCACCTCTCTTTTCATTTCCAAAAATATCGTTATCTTAAAATTCTGAGGGAAAAATTCTGTTAACTGTGGAATTTAGTTTTAAAAGATCACCACATGGTGCAGAATTAAAAACAAGCAATTACATGTCGAACAAAGGGCAACTGGTACTGTTACACATATTACAAAAAACTAGGAAGTATTACATTTTTATTTGTCAAATAAACTAACAATATGTTTCTAAATACGTTATTATTACTAAGAGCTTGAAAATTGTATTTTATTGTAATGTATTGTATTTATTGTACTATAAATTTAGCCATTTATTGTATTATCATTATTATTATTTATAAATATTTAGTATTTTTCATACTTACCTTGTCTTATACTTTATTTGGCAATAACTACGAAAATAAACCCTTACTTGAGACACTTCGGAAGCAAGAAAGGGAGACCTTTCGTTCGAATAGCTTGGATTGTTTCGTTCATACTATTTTTCGAATGTCCTGTCTTGTGTAAAAAATGTATAAGACTTTACGTAGCAGAGCAACCAATCATTATTGGCCCTTCTAACAGCTGATGCAGTTTCTCTGCAAATCAACGCTGGCTGTCCAAATCACAGGTTACGTATATAATTAATTTTAATACGCAAGACCCCTCCATATGAAATACATAGAGGTTGTATTGGCAATATAAAGGGAGCATATCACAAAATAATATTCATATTACATTTTATTGAGATTTTGATTTTTTATAGTGGCTGGTAATTTTTTATTTTACACGACGAGTTTACACGTCAACGGCCAGCTGCTCATCAAAAGTGTTTATCTAAATTATTGGTTAAAATAAATACAACAGAAAATAAGTTACAATAACTTGCTTCTGATTTGAGATTTTTCTCACCCTCATCTTCAAAATATTTTGTTTTTGAAATGTACATTATATATATATATATATATATATATATATATATATATATAAATCCCATAAAGTGTTTTTTCTTTTGAAAACAAACTTTTATTAAGTTGTTGCAGTTATATCATTATCACCAAATTTTAGAAATGAAATGAGATAAATAAATTTTATACAAAATTACTTTAAGATACATTTCTCAAATTAGCAAAGAAAATACATATAATACACATGGAATAGAATTGTTTAAAAAGATTTATCTTAGAAATTGAAAATTTAAACACTGAATTCAAACATTTTAAAAATAACAACTATACAATATATTTATAAATGATGATTAATGACTTAGAAGAGCCATAAAAGTTTTCAAAAATGTATTATAAATGTGACTAAAAATAAATTTATACCTAAAAAGATAAATGTGAAAATTTACAAGAATTTAAAAATTACTCACTGAGCTTCATTAAAGTATTTTTCAAAAATTATACTATTTTCCGATATTAGACTTTGTTGACTTTTGAATAAACATTCTTGAAAACCATGTTGATCACTGAAAAAGATAATTCACAATTATTAAGTACATAAAACATTTGATCATGCTGGAAAATTTTGAATAGATGAGGTTAGCATAACTGTATTGCTTTTCTTTAAATAAATAACAACATCGGGTCAGCATTTATCATAAGAAAGCAAAATTTATAGTGAACGAACAAATTTGAGGGAATTTTTTTTAATCACATTATTAAAAAAACAAAAAACGATTATTGCAGGACATTTAAGGAGCCTTATTGAATACAACTTTCAAAACCTGATTTCTTCTGTTTGAAAACTATAATTTCCAAACACATGACAATAAGCGAGAATTTATAATAAATTATTGATGCAGCAACACTTAATCAATTTGAATGACGTACTGAAAGGAAAACATATAGAATATGGCAAAAGATAAGACAAGACTATTACAGCTCTTTCAGCTTAAAGTATTATTTCTTATTGCAATTCTCTAACTTTTTTAACTGAATCAACATGCAACATTTTTTATTCAAATATAACAGAATTTATAAAATATATTCAGTATTAGACAAGAAAAAAAAATTTCAATGCTGAATAATTTCACTTCAGTTAAAAAATTATAGATTGGTTAAAATGCAACTATTCCCGATTTTAGATTAAAGCGCTAAATTTATGTGAGATAACAAATTGAATTAAGAAGTAAATGAACAAATGAAAGTAGCATGTGTAAGGTTGCTAAAATAGTAAAAATTATATACTTATCAAAATTTGAAATTTAAAAACATTTGCTGAACTAAGCTTTGGATAAAAGATTTATTAAGCTCTTTTGTATATAATAACTACAACAGATAAGATGATCATGAAAGCTACATTCAAATTTCTTTGACCTTCAGACAAAAAACAAATAAATACAATTTTTATTTAGGTAATCTTGAGCTCATTTAATATGCATGAAAAAAAAAGTAAGTTTCTTATATAAAATATCAAACTTTTAAAAATAAATGAAATAAATATCAGTAATTTTACCTCGAAGTGAATACACTGATTACTTTTAATTTCATGCTCACAAAAAGGAATTTAATACTATGATGATGATTCTTGAATAATATGGCAAAAATGACAATTTCCACAATGAATAAAAGGAACTGTAATAAGAGTAGAAAGATCTGGATATTTAAGGATGAACATACAAAAAGGATCTCTGCTAACATCATGTAATGGACACAGATATTTAATCTAGATTGATCCTTTCCCCTAGAACAACCATATTTCTACTTATTTCTTTCAGTTGAAGTTTAAAAAACATTTGAAGCAAACTTTTTTTTAATGCACAGATTATGGATGACAATGTGAATTTTGTTGTTTATAAACCTTAAAATAGAAATAATGCATATACAGAACTATGAAATTTTAAAAATAGAATTATTAGATTTTTTAAAACCTAATTTAAACATAAATAAATTTTTATTTTATGCAAGTATGTTTTTAATCAAAATAATATTGTTATGAATCTGTAATACTGCTCCCCAGCAAAGTTAGTTTCTCTGCAGGCAGGCAGTTTTACGGTTAGGTTTATTGAATGCTGATTGGATGTCAGATGAATGATCCCAAGCCTTGGGGACAAAATGGATAATACTAGAATCTTAAAGAATCTTAGTGCTATGCTTGATTCTTCAGAATCTTCTCTGCTCTGGTCCAGAAGTGATGGAAGATACTGTCCAAGTTGAATTCAGGCGTATAGTGAGTCAACGACAAATTTTTTGGATAGTCCATCGAAGAACAAACTTTGATATCTCAAGAGAATACCGGATTGAGAAATGAGCCATGCACCAAGTTCTGAAGCAGCATCAAGCCATATAGCAGAGAGTCGGCAATTGGGCCCAGCTAAAGCAAGTAAACAATGGGGAAGAGCAAGCATTTGAAGAAACCTTAGTGAATAGCTACATAAATCCCCTCCTTTTGCTGAATTCTGCCTGGCCATTTTGTGTGCTGTGATTGTTGTTTATTACCAATTACTACTAGTGGACTGATGCTTGTTTTAAGTGTGCTGCAGTGTAATGTATGTGCATAAATCGGCTATGTTTTATCCTCTGTGTATTTGTGTCTTGAAGTTAATATACATCATTATTTGTTATTGTGGCCTGTTGACTGCGTAGTGCTCATTTCAGTATTCTGAGACGACCATTTTTCGACAAATCTACCTAAGGGGAGAAATGCAGAAGGATGAGTGCATATCTGAAATTCTTTTTTATTCTTTGACTTTGATTTTCTCAGTATAAGATACTTTTTTGTTCAATTTTTTCACTTGCATGTGAGTATCTTATAGTTTCTGGCTCTATTTTTTTTAAAAAAATCAGCTTACAAGTAAACCAAGTCTATTTTATTGTTAAATGTAAATATTCCCTAATTTCTATTTTGGCAAATCAAGACCATCTTAATGCATGTAAAAACACACAGAGTTTTAGAATCTGTTGACAAACAATAACATTATACATCTACAACAAAAGAATGTGCTTGACTTTTAACAAAATTACTTTTTTCTATAACAATATTTAATTAATTTTTAAAGTTTTCCAATTCTTATAATTAAATTCTGAAATTGAAAACTTTTTGAAAGGCAATATAGGCTTTTATCGACATCAGTTGAACATATGTATGTAAAACATTAACGTAAAAAACTATAAAATATTCGAGGTATCTTACTTTTCAACAACTGGAAAATTCCACTGCCCCATTCTCCAAGCAGCTTCACATTGATACTCACGGATATTATGCATCAGAGTTTCGTCTTGAATATGAATTAAAGATTGTATATATCCTTGGAGAACAGAATTAAGATGATTTTTTTGTAAAGCCTAAAAAATAATAAATTATAATCAAAAGGATACTAAAAACTGCAGACATTCAATCATTATTAAATATAAATACAAAAGTTAAAGTTGATTATTTAAAATATAAATATTTAACAAGTATTAAATTGAAAAAAAAAATCCTTCTATTTTGAAGAATAGTAGCTGTCTATTTGAATTTAATATAATCCAAATTCAAACAGAAATCTTCATAAATACAAAGTACATATAGCAATTAATGCTTTCAGTAATGATTCATTTTATGTCTAATTTTGACATTTCAATAGAAATATCTCACTTAAAATTAATTAAAATCAAATTCAATGTTATCACAAAAATATATTATTGCAATTAATAACATTTTCAATGAAATAAATTTCAAGCATCTATAACTACTTATTTTAAAGATATATGTGTATGCATTGAATTCTACAGACTAGATTTTTTTTAACTACAGCTACCGAATTCGTCACACATATATCTTGGAAGGTGGAATGTGCAATCAAAATTATTGGTAGTTCAATATTTTCAGTGATTTTTAAAAATATTATAACATAAAAATAATTTTAAAAACATGTTACAATTTTTTAAAAATTATCTTTTTTATGACACCAATTTTAAAGTGTAGTTAAAACCATTAGCAATCTCATTATGTTGCCAAATTTGTCAAATATGGCAATATTCCGAAGTAAATCCTTTTAGGATGGTCTTTTCTCTCCGACGCATGATTCCATTACAATTAATTTTATACAATTAAACTGTTTACAATATCTAGACAAACATTCATAAATATTTATAATATTTATACCTAAGTTATACAAAATTCATAATAATACTAACATGCAAAATTCCTAAGCTGGAATCATTCAAATCACTTATTTTCAGCAAACCATCCCATTTCTTTTCAATGAGGTAGCTGTGCTTCATAATAGCTTCACTGTCTGTTGCAACTACTTCACAGCCACTGATGGCATCTGAATCTCCAATTTTAGTATATGTATCGAGAAGAATGTCATATACAAGAGATGCCTTATCTCTTTCTTGTGATCCAATATAAGATAATGGTGAGCAATCTAAACTGCCAGACGAATCTGAATGATCACTAGATGGTTCAGTTCTCAAAGCCTTTTCCCTAGAAATCAAAGAATTAATTCCAAATTTTCAAGTGGATAAAAAGTATATTAACCCATTAACTGCCAATTATTTTTTAAAAACTTTTTCGCCAGATAAGTATATATATATACACATACACACACAAAAAGTTAAGCAACAGTGTAATTATATTTAAATTATGTTTCATTTTGAAAGTATTTGATATTTTTTAAAAAGTCCCAACAATATATCATTATAAAAAGATCAGTAAAACCATTTCAATAAAAACAAAAGATTGGTTAAGTAACAGAGTGTTACTGCAAGTTCTAAATTATTTATTTATGTACAGCATTTTAGCATAATTTAAAAACCAAAGCAAAATTATAAAGCTACAAAGAAGACAAGTTTATTCTCTTCAATTTATTGATACATTTTAATTTAGATTGCTTGTGGAAAAGAAACGAAGCACAAAATATACACTTTCTGCTATACATAATATTAACTGTTATATATAGAATAAAACGAATTTGCCAGGCACACCAAATAACTATTTGATGCTGAGTATACATGAAAATCTAAAATCTTCTAATGGGGTTTGTGGTAACTAATGAGTTAAATTATATTGGTTCAATAAATAAATCAAAATATGATGAAAAATAGTGACAAAATCTTTCTAATATCCCAAAAATAATCATCTTCTTAAAAAAATATCTAGAAAGTCTGTTGAAATTTATATATTTAAAAATGAAAGAAGAAGAAATAGAAAATATTACAAGAGATTTGAATTATGGAAATATAATATTTCCATGGGTGTTCATTCATTATTTATGCTTAGTAAAACAGTAAATGAATTAGTATTATTTTTAATATATATAAGTTTCCAATCATGGATAAAAAGGTATTTTATTTAAATTTAAATTTTCAACTGAATACAAATTTATAGTAGAATTTTAACTAATAAAATTAAATATATTTTAAAAGCATACAATTTATATTTATTTATAATTAAGCTAAGTTTGGCATTTATTCTAATGAATAAAAGCAACAAAAAATAAGTTAAGTCACTAATTCTTGATTATAAATTTATTATTTTACTAATTTCTCAATTAGTTTCAAGGTATTAACTTTTAATTCCTTAAACATTCCTTTATTTTTTAAGGAATTCCTTAAATCATTCCTTTAATTCCCAATTCCAAATAGTAATATTTTGATACATGCATGAAATCTTTAAGACATTCCTTTATTTCCAAAAGGCATATCATAGTTATCTAGAAATTTGTTTCAAGCAACAAAAAATTAGTTAAGTTACTAATACTTGATTATAAAGTTATTACTTTACTGATTTCACAATCTAAACAAATTAAATTCTATTCTATGATATGAAATATGTGATAATATCCATACCTCATTTTATCACACCATAACTCGGTATAGAGAATTGCTGTGAAGTATGCTGAGCAGTATTGAGCAGCTTGGGCAACTTCTAAAAAACTAATGTTCAACCAGAAATCCTTTAAAACATTCCTTTCGTTTTTCGACCTATGAATATACAAGAACATAACTTAATACATAATGCGAAAACAAAAATATTTCTTAAAACTCATTTGTTTCCTTCTTTTAAGTATACAGCATTTGAAGAAAAGACTGCTCTCTTGATCAAAGCCTCAATGCCTTAATTGAAGAAAACAATCACAAATTAAGGAATGGAAAGAAGAAATGCAGTACATTCTAGACAAAACATATTATAAAAATATATTTTACTTAAAATTCCAAAATTTACAGTAATTTTTTACAATTCCCACAAAGTCTTGTCTGTAAAACTTTAAGAAAATGTATAAAAGTTTTTTTTAAACTTTGAAGAGAGAAAAATAAAAATTTTTAATCCTAAAATTATGAAAAGGAAACTTAAAACAGATATTTATAATTTATAGAGTTAGTAACATATAAAAAATTAAATCTGCATTACTTTTATTTTATTATTATAAGAATCATGTAGTTTATAACATAATATATACATAATATCATCATTAATATATATATATATATATATATATATATATATATATATATAAAACTATGCAAATAATGTAATAAAAATTTTTACTCTTGTTTAGGATTTAGCCATATGTGATTCACAACAGAAAGCATAGCTCGAACAGATGCTTTACTAAACTCAATCCTTTTTACAGGAGCTGCAAAATAGAATAATATATGAATATTCAAAAACAATAAATTAATTTTTATTACAAAAGAAAGTGTAAAAGACTATCTCTCATCAATTAGCTTATTATTTTTATCGACATTGAACTTTCAAAATACAAAAACAATATTTTTGACAGGTGATTAGTATAGGGATGTTGAAGACAATGTTTCAAAGAAAATTATTTAGGAAATGTACATATAAATATAAAATTAAAGTAAGAATCTTATATGAGAATTTGAAAGAATTTCAATGCTAAAATGATTTATAGTTTCTTGAGATGGTCATAACTGTTGTGGTTTTAAACATACCTTGAAAAACTTTATGCAAAATTTATAATGTAAATAATTTATGTTGGTTAACTTTTATGATGGATGAAAAGTAATTCTAATTATGATGAGCCACTACTCATTTGATAGTAATCTAAATTTGCCATTTTTAACGCTAGTTAATTATATCTGTACATCAAAATCAGTTAAATCCACAATTTTTATCATTTTCTTTTCATCATTATCATTTATTATCTCAGTCATTTTACAGTGACTGAAACTGCAATTATTAAATATTAATTGCTATAAAAAAAACTAAATTAATTATTACAAATTATCCAACTCTATCCACTATAGTTTTGAAATAAGCATAGAATCAATATCTTTATAGAAGTAAAATTTGCCCTAATATTAAAGATATAATAACAATTTAAATGGCTATCATAATTTCAATATTTCAAAATAAATAGGTTGATCATTGGGCTTGGATTGGGAACCTGAAGTTAGAGAAGTTGGTACTGACACTGGATTATACATTTTATACAATCTGTTAATGATTCATTTTTATTGGAACAAAACCAATTGAGTGTTTTTTCAAACTTATGTTGAGATCGGTAGATAATACTGATATGAATATGAATATTTAATTGAATATCCAAACTGAAATATTGTTTCTTAGAAAGAAGTAATTGATGACATTATGCAAGTTGCCTTGGTTTTGATAATGAATGAAAAGTGACAGGAGGAGGAAAGGAAAAGTTTTGTTGATATAATTACTGCTGGAGAAGGTGGGAATTTGTTAGCGGTATATGTACCATTACAAAGGGCTAAAGGGCAGTAATAACTAGGAATGGAATATACAGTTATAAAAAACATAATCCATATTAACAGTTTTGCCAAGATAGGAAACAAATTTTGCTATATCGGTCAAAACTTTGTATCAGATTTATATTGCATCATCTAATCGAAAATGAATAAAACTGAAGAAATTATTAAAAATCCAAACATTTACACTTTTAGTCTATATCCATTTTGTAAGCACGATACATCCACATACTTGATACAAAGTATGAAGTTCATACATAAATTTGCCAAACCAATTTAGATTCTAAACTCTAGAGTTATTAGCCAGTAGTGATAAAACCTGTTGCATCCCTCTTGAAATCTTAATTATATCTCTTATAATTAAGAAGAAGAAATTATATCTCTTATAATTAAGAATTTTATTTAAGAAATCTTAAAATAAATTTTGTAAGATTTCAATTTATCTAAGAGGAAACTTTTTACAAAATTTTTACAGTGATTTGAAGGATTAGAATTTATTAATCAACTATAAAACAATACAAAAGAAAATGAGAATAGAATAAATTAGATCCAGCCTTCTTCAAATTATCCTTTAAATAAATAAGACCACAAATGCTAAGAATTTACTATAAACTAATATCCAAATTATTAAGAAGAGACATAGAAGCTACCTAACAATCATTAAATCTCAAAGTATAGACTTTTCAAAAGCTATCAAGACTAATTATGAAAGAAAAGAAACTTTTTTGAATATTGTAAAGAAAATCTTACACATATTTCATTTAATAAATTAGTGACAATAAAGACAACAACCTCATTTCAATCATTTCCCTCAACATTAATTATACTAAATATTATGAAATAATAGAAATTCATTTTATTGAAAATGCAATCTTAGTTTTATTTATTTTTAGGATGGTAACATTAGTTATAAAATGTTATAAATTAGGTTAAATATATTTCCTATTTGAGATTTTTTTTTTAATTTAAAAAGCACAAAAAGATCAGTGATTTTCTATGGGCAGCTATAACATTGTTAACTATATTGAAGTGTAGATAAAAATAATATATAAGGGTTATTATAATGAATCTATACAAATTTAGAATTCTCATTCATAGTTTATATGTTATTGAATTATTAAAATTAACAATTTAAAGAAAAACTTACATGAGGTATGATTATTTTTTAAGTTCTTTTTTTTAAGCCATTGAGAGAACTGGGAGAAAAAGGCATCTATTCCAAGAGAAATGGCACTTTGTGTTTGCTCATCACTAAGCAAAAGAATAGAATGTACAACATAAGGCAGTATCTTTTCACAGAATTGTACCTATAATAAAAATGAATGCACATAATTACTTATTAAAAATAAAAATGTATCAAAAATCAAATTCAAAGCAAATAATATAAAGAAATGAAGAATTCAAATTTAAAATTGTTTTAATATAAAAATATTAAATAAATAAATAAAAGGGAACTAATTGAAACAAATGGGAAAAAAGAGCTTACTTTCAAGCAATTAATAAAAGATTCAAAAATTTAGTATCAAGAGAAACAGTACTCTTTCTAAAGATGGCACAATATTAACATGCACATGAATGATAATCAAAATTTTGCTTTGCAAGGCTATTTATTGATCAAAGACATTACATACCTCTTTCTTACACATTGGTATCAAACATTCATAAAAATTATTCCTTGTGAGTCCATTTTTAATTATAGTGCATACTAGGTAAGTAATCCAATCAGAATGCCCAGTTGCTTCAGGAAGCCACAATGCAAGGTCTTGAATACTTTCTATTTTAAATGTGTACTGACAAGTACTTTTCAGACCCCTTACCTAAGAAAAAATATATTTACTTACATCTTAATAAAACTGAAATATAGAAATTAATCCCACCCCTCAAACTTTAATTTATAAAAGCAACTTCATTACTCAGTTTTATTAGAACTTAAATGCTTCAGCATACAAAATATGTGATTTTTCAATGTCCATTAAGATCAGATAAAAATTTTAATATATATTTTAAAATCAACAAAACTAATGTCTATTTTTTTCTTAAATATTTCATTAAAAAAGTCATAAAACGTAATTTTTAATCATAATTTTTAATTAACTATTGTTTTAAGTTGTAAAATTTTAATTCACTGTTTTAAAAAATCCATATATTATGCATTGTAAAAAATATTTCATAACATTCTGTTTAATTTGTATGTATTCATCTAACATAAGTCTTAATTTGATTTTTTAAAAATAAAAGTTTTAGCTTTAGAAATGACAGTGGAAAAATAGAAATCAATTAATCAGAATTCCAAATTTTGTTGTTTAAATTAGCATTTTACATGCAGAATCATACTATATATTTTGAAATACTACTAAGCATTGTATACAAGAAAAAGGCAAGAGGAAGCTGACATATACTTACATTTTGGCACATAAAAAATGGCAATGCATACTTTTTGACAGCATTATTGGGTCGTAAAGTTTGATAATCAATAAAAAAAGAATAAGCTGTTTTTGTTCCAAATAATTCTCTCATAATTTCTGATGCTGTGACTTTAATATCAATCCTGCAAGAAAATAAAATTGGCATCATACATAAATTCAATGCATTTTAAACTATTATAATTAAAATAGATTTTTTGTTTTTAAATTCTTTGTTAAATTAAATCATCAAATATTTGTTGAATTTCAGAATTAGGAAATCATTCTTTTTTCTTAAGAAACATCAACAATCAACTCATGACATCTATATTTATGAGCAGCAGCAAAAAACCACACATAGCTAAAAATGAGAAGAAAAGAAGAAGGAAAAAAAAAAAAGATATGTATCATTTTCAAACAATAGCGTTTTACTCCTTTCACTTTCTATGTCAATATTTCATACGATGAAGCTATTTTATGAAATTATTTATATTTATTAGATCATATTAGTGCTGAATTTGTATATTTTATGCAGAATAAATACTTGGCACGAATTTGGTAATAAAATGAGAATAAATATTGTAGCAAAAGTTTAAGTTCTGAGATGTAGTTAAATAAAATATGAAGAAAGTTTAATAAAATAAAAGTTACAAGTCTGAGATGCAGAGAAAAATAGCCCATTTTAGATTAATTTTTAAAACAAAATAATTTTAAAATTTCAATTTAAAATTAAATTAAATTTCAATTTACAAATTATGCTGGCTGTCAAAATGGTTCAATTTAAACCAAATCTGCATATAAGTTTGATTTTACATAAACTAAGATAGTGGTACTATTCATGGAATCTCCATTTTCCATTCGATTAGACATACAAGTGAAGAAGGAAAAAGAAGAGGTGAAAGTTCTCTAATTAAGTAATATACATCTTAATTATATATTTAATTAAAGGTAATTCAGGATTTAATAACTGATTTAATTAAAATATAAAATTATATGCAATAATTTATTTTGTTTAAAGCAATAAAAATTGTTTGAAAAATGATAAGAAATAACAGAAAATGAACAATTAAGAAAATAAAAAATAAAAGTAATTAAATAACTAAATAATATTAAAAAATAAAAGTTTTAACTTTCCATTAAATTTGACTATTGGATAATATTTTGCAATAATTAAGTGAAAAATAAGTTAATTAAGTGGAAACTATATGAAATGAAATAATTCAAATCAAATAATTTTTATAATTTTAAACAACTTTTGAAAACAAAATTTAGATTGTCTATCAAATTCTTAATATTTAACAATAATGATTACTATTATTTATAGTGAAGTAAATAAATATTTATTTAAAGTGAAGTTATTTCTTTAAAAAAATTAGATTATTAGCACTGACTTTTTTAACCAAAAAGAATCTTTAGAAGAATATGTCTTGTATGTAAGTATTTTTGTAACAGATTTACCTAGTTTCCCCCCAAAACAACTACAACTTCTTTTAAAAGTAAGAACAAGTGTGAATAACACAGAAATATTCACATCCTTGTAAATGTGTATGAATATATATCTTCCAATTGTTTAAAAAGTGCTTCCCATTTTTTGAATGCACAATAAAAGGTAACATTAAAAAATATTTAATATAGAAATATAAAAGGTCTGACATTCTATCAAGAAAATTGGGTTGCCAATGACAGAAAAAATTATTTTGTTTTACTTAATTACTATACAGTAAAATGGAATTTAAAGAATCAGACTCTTACATATTCCATTTTCTACATCAATTAATAATAATAATAATAATAATAAATAAATAAAAAATAAAATAAATAAACACACTCACACAATTAAGAATTTTATCAATGAAACTGTTTATTTTTTACCAATAGGGGAGAAGTGGGCAATCTTCTCCATTATGCCTTAGCCTTTAAGTAAATTATACAATTCTCATTTCAGAAGGGAGGAGGGAAATTCTAAATTTCATTTTTAACAACTCTTTTAACAATAATTTCAAACATCATTTTTAACAACCCTTGAATGGTTAAGAAATTAAGAACAAAGCAATCCTCAACAGGAATAAGCATGAAACTTTAAAATAAAAGATTTATTAGTAAAGTTTTTCTTTCAAAATATACTAGAATCTTTTTCAGAAAAATTTATAAAATTATTGTTTAATCTTTTTTATAAAAACTTTTCTGTATACCTAATTAACATAATGTAAGTTATCATTATGTCATTGTATAAACTTATTCATTCATCATATTAATCATCACATGAAATAGAATACAATTAGAAATGTAGTAAATTTGAAAATACCTTTTATCACAGAGATAGTTCGTAAGCAAGTTGAGGATTACAGCATAGCCTTGTTGCAGGGAATTTAAGCCTTCACTGGAAACATTTGATGAAGGTTGCAAAACTACAGATGAAAAAACTACCGGTCCTATGGCACCCATACAATCACTAGCAGCTTTTTGAATCTGAAAGAAAAATAAAAAGTTATTGAACCAAATGGGCCATTAAAACTAAAAACTGCACTTGATCAATATTAGTGTAAACTTTAATATTGTCTGAAAATATTGAAAACCTTTGTTTACAGCTTTTAGATATACTCAAAATAATTTATAGATGCTGATTATAATAATCAAACACATTCACTAACATTTATTTTGCTTCATGATAATTTTAAAAACTGTTATATATGTGATTAAAACTAAATTTATATAAAATAACAGACCAAAATCTTACCTCGAAAGGAATATTATTTAAAGTACAGATGGATGCCAATTCACAAACAAGTTGGGGATGAACACTGGATTTTACGTCTTCAGAAAATAAAATGGTTCCTATGTAAAGAAAAAAAAGTCTGATATTAACATACTTCAGGTCAGGAAACACAAACAACAACCATGACAAGTAAGGAAAATATTCAATACCCTATAAGTTCAGCAAATGGAGGGGAAATTTAATTAACTTCTCATCAAATTCTATTTACAAACTAATTTGTTATTCTCTTCTATTTTTTTCTTTTTTGAACAAATTCTTTATTTAATGAAAATTAAGAAGTTTATGAAAATAATAAAATATTTAATATTACAAGCAAAATAACAAATTTACGATGTTTGAATAATCACAGATGTATTATTAATATCTTAGTTTTTTCATAACTTTTTCTTAGATTCTTTATACGTTAACAAGAACACAAATTTAATTAAATAGCAATTAAATAATATCTCATCAGAAAAATTAAATTATTTCAATAAATTTTTATAGAAAAAGTAAAAACTTTTACATAAATTTTATATAAAAAGGCAATGAATGGAAACATCATACAGGTAATAGTAAAAAACAAATACATATTTAAAGAAAAAAATAATAACATCTACATTTAGAAGTAAAATTATTTTTTCCGAAAATTACAATTAATTTACTTTTTATTAATCCTAAAAAAGATAGAAAATTTCTATGAAGAATCATTTCTACGCCCTTATAAAAGATTAATTGGTTATTAAAATAAGAATTGCTATAATGACTACAGCAATTTAAAGTATGATCAGTTTTAAAATATTAAATGTTATTACTTTAACACATGAATCTAAATGTAATTTTCATTGTTAATCTTCACAATTTAAAAAGAAAATTACACAAACACACCTTTCAATGAATTCAGCATTTGCAAAAGTTCTGGCTGTCGAGTTTTCAGCTGTTTGCATAAGTGCTGAAGTCCAGTAATAGTAGCTTTCCCCATCATCTTATACGATTTTAAAAAAAGAGATATCTCCTATAAAAAATAAGAATACTGAAAAATTGCAAAGAAATATAAGAATAAAAACCATTTTACTAATATATAAATTACTATATAAAATAAATTTCCTCCAAATAATCTATTAAACGAACAATTACTTGTTTCAATGACAACTTTCCAGATTTGTATTTGATTTGCTTATATTTATTAGAGAGTACTTGAAAGATTTCACTGTCAGGAAAAGGATCCAAAAATGGAATGTAATCAGCTAAATGGTCTTCACAATCTACTATCAAAAATGATAGAAATGCAAATGCCTGAAACAAAGAAAATATTTATTAAAATAATGTCATGAATTTTCTTAAGACTAATATATAAAAGCAAAATGCTAATAAAAGTTTTTATGCTGAATATAAAAATACAAAACACAGAAATTATTTATATTTTCAGAACTGTGTGATTACATATACTAATAATTTTACAATTATTAGTATATGTAATAACACATACTAATAAACTTATGCAAGTTAAACTACTCAGCAAAGATCACTCTCCTTTCCAAACAAAATCAGTTTTCAGAGAGATTAGCTATCTGAGGAAATTAAATTTTCAAAAACCAAATAATCATGAGAAAAAAAGTTACTTCACAATGCTCTGTAGTTTAAGCTATCTTTAGATAAAAATGCTTTAATCACTGTTCAAATTTTTCAAATCTGATTTTTTTTTCAACTTTTAAAATTATAACTTAAATTGTAAAAAACTGAAAAAACAAGAGATGCCATTCGGCTTACATCATTGACAGATAACTGTCCACGGGCATGTAAAGTGCTATAAGTCACAACAACACAACATAATATTTTAGATGTGCTTTCCAATTTTTTACAGTCAAGGAGAAAAAGGATAACTATAACAGGATTTCGCCGAAACAAATTTTAAGAAAACAAGATTGTAAAATATTCGGAATTCATCATTTGGCCCAGGAAAGCAATACAACAAGGTTTTAAGATTATATTAATACAGCATTTTTAATCTGTCCTCTAGATTCTGAAAAACAAACTGGAATCTAATCAAAAAATAAAAGACTTTTGAAAGGTTGCAAAAATGATTCTGTACTCTGTGCTGAGCAACCATGACAGCCCTCTCATTCCAGAAATTGTCACTTTTTTTTCTCCTCATTTAGTAACTTTCAATTAAAATTCTGTTTCAGAAAGCACTTATTTTTCTTTTCACTTCTTTTTCATAATAAAAGGCTCAAGGTCAAGGGGATGAAAGGAACACACCACTCTGTGTCAAATACGCAACTAGCTTTGCCATTTAAAAATGTTGAATTGTCATTTAAAGATTATTTTATTATTATGTCAACATGCTAAAAGTCACGAGTCAAATAAGGTGGTAATTGAGAAGAATGACTTTATTGCAGTAATTTAAAATCATTAAATGGATTGTCATACACAATAAAATAAATAAATGCAAGACAAAAAATTACTCAAGATTTATTAAGAAATATTGTAACGCACTTATAAGCAGTTATAAATTGGAAAGAGATAAATCTATTTGCAGTACCCTATTTAACAAAGAAACCATTCAGTGATTTTAATTCTTTTTAAAAAAATTATATCCGCACCAAAATTTAAGCTATATAACTTTCCTTTTCAAGGGTTAAAAGGATTTTTTATGAATTATTATTTTCTTTAATCTACGATAATATTATTATTGAAGATAAAAGAAATTTTATTTTATCTTCAACTACTATTATTTAATTTTTTAACTCTACTTTATCTTCTTTTATTTTATCATATTTCAATTTTATAACTAAAATTTAAATGTTATTTCCTAACAACATTAAAATAAAAATTTTAAATGCGCATTTTTAAGGAATTATCAGCTGAAATAAAGAAAAATTACTATTTTTCGTTCAAAGGAAATTAAAGGTAAAAATTCTACTTAAAAAAAATCTTTTTCAGTTAATTTTTAAAAAAGAAAAGTAATCTAAGTAGTAATAAATATTTAAAATTATTTTGCTGTGTACAAATAGATTTTTGAACATATTATGAAATCATTATATTACATCATGTCCAGCAAGCCCTTTACGGAAAATTACAGAATTATTTTCTGGATCATATCAATTAATTAAAATTACTTAGTAATATTAACATACCTTTTTACCAGAATTGGTGTCTTGAACAAATGGAATCATACTACTCACAATGAAAGGAAGAAAATCACCAATAATCTACAAAAATTAATTAATTAAATAATAAGTAATAATTAATTACATTATGAATGAAGAATGAATTAATCCATTACTTCAAGATGTAAATAATGACTAAATAATTTCATATAAATTAATAAAAATTTTAAAAAATATTTTCATAAAAATAAAAACTTAATATTATTAGAAAAAACTTTGAAATTTGAAAGCATTTTTTAAAATTTTAAACTATTGTTTACATAGAGTCTGAATTTTTTATTCATTTAAATTAATAAAAGTTTTTAATATACTTAAAAGATTGTCATATTTATACCTCATTAAAATGCACCACTGCCTTAGAACAAATCATCTGAAGTATATCACAAGAGTGTGCAAGCAAAGTTTCATCCTTTGCAGTAATTACCCTGAAAATATAATTAGAATTGATTCACAAAAAAATAAAGAAAGAAAAAAAAACACCTCAAATTATGAAAAAAAAATTTAAATTGATATAAGGAATTTCTAATCTAATTTTCATCAACACAAAAATAAATAAAACATGGCATATTTTATTCAAATGTATTTTTGAATGCCAAAATCTATGATGAATTATCATAATTCATCATAGACATAAATTATATTGTTGGGTGCTTTACATTCTGATTAAAAAGGAATTTTATGTAAAAAAAAGTTGTAATAATAAACTCACTGTTCATCAGTCAAAAAGTTAACAATGCTATAAATGACTTCTTTCACAAGGAAACAACTGCAGTTGAAAGATGGTCCTAATTCACTACAAAGAAGTTCAAGGAATGTCTTGTACATGTATAAAACATGTTCTCCTTCATGTGGTTTTAAAGCTTTTGACAATGCAATATTTAAAGATAACAAAATCCTTTGGATACAATCCTGAAAATAAAATGAATTAATAATTTAAATTAGTTAAATTGTATGCTATAGTATATGATTATAGTGTTACATTTTTATAGATTATTATAATCATAAAAAGGATTATTAAAATTATTGCTATTCTTATGTTTCTTAATATATAATACATAATTTTAATTAATTTCCTAAAAAAATGTTTTTAGGATACTTATGGATTTTTTGCTTATTTTTTTATTATTATTATGGCTGATTTTCTTTGATATTTTTAGCATAGTATCAATCATGAATTCAAATTCAACTGTCAAAAAAATAATAATAAGCAAAGCGTAAGCATGCTAAAAACATTTTTTTTTTGGAAATTAATTAAAAATTATGCGTTATATATCAAGAAACATAAGAATAGCAATAATTTTAGTAATCCTTCTTAGAAAAATAAAAATATACCAATAATATTTCTTTATAAAAAATATACGTTTTCAACAATATAAAATCTTAACTCATAAATTTAGGTTTACCGACTAATAGAAATATATTATTTTTGTTAAATAAAATTAAACAGACAATAATAAAATTATAATCATCTGCAATAATAAATGTCCTAATGGTTTCTGACTAAAAAAAGAAAAAAACTGGAAGGACTTAAAAAATTAATTTATGCATTAAGTTTCATATAAAAATGTTTAAGTACAAAGTTATAATTAAATAATTTGATAAATATTACCAACATAACAAGCATAAAATCTGATTTAAACACAGAAATGCTTAAAATTATATGAAAATATAAATATACAAATCAGTTAGCTATTCTTGCTAATAAATATCTAAACTAAAAAATTTGTGAACAAATATTTTTTTAAAAAGAGACTTGTTAACAACATAAGATTTCTGTATAAAGATCATGTTTAGATTTCTCTTTTTTTTATTTTCCAGAAATTATCCACACAGGAAGAAATTTTACATCAAGAAAAAATAATGGTTTCTAATATAAAAACAAATATTTTATATACATAGTTTATTTGTCAATTTATTTTTTGTACATAAATTATAAAAGCACAGATAAAGATAATTCTTCAACTATATATGTAAAAATTATTTTAGTTTGAGATCATAATGATTATAGTGACTTACCTCCAACAAAAAAGATAAGGCAGCACAGATAATATAATTTATTTAAAAGCACATTTACGTCATCTTAGTATTGAGTATATTCACAATACTGATTCGGATTAATAGACAAATTTATCTTTGGCTCAAAGAAATAAAACATTAACTAATAAGTAGATCAGAAATGAAGAAGTTAATATTTATTATTGAATGATCCTATATGAGACGATGCCATCGTGAAATAATTTATTACACAATATTGATTTTAATCACTATTTTTTTCTTATAATGTTAAAAAAAGAAAAAAAATTCCCTGCATATTTTTTAGACCATCTTGCTAAAAAAGGTAATCAAACGAAGATGAATATAAGAGAAATATAAATTTAATACAAATAATTTAAATTTAAAATTTCTTTCAATTTTAGATAATTTTTTTTTAATTTTAAAAGAAAACTGCACAAATTGAAGAAAAAAAAAATAAATACAGAAATACAGATTTACCCCTTTTTGACTTAAAAAGTTAGCAAAAGATCCTTTGCATTCAATACTTGACATCAAATATGAAATTGTTGAAAACAATTCATTGGAAGTAATGGAATAAGAATTGTGAACTTTGCATTGTGATCTAAAATGAAATAACAAAAAAAATTTATAAAGGTAATAAAAAGCAATTTAAGGACAATAATTTTAAATTGCTTGATTTATTAGTTGCAGCACTGAAACTAATAATATTGTTTAAAATAAATATTTTTTAAAAAATAAGAGAAAACATTAAAAAAAGTTTTTTTTTTAATTTAAAGTACATTAACAGACATTATTAATGAAAAGATAAGCAGTAAAAGAAGCAACTCTAAAGTAGAAGTTTAAGTTAATGTATATAAATGCTTTTAAACAGAAAATATTTAGTAAGTTATTCTTTTATTCAAAGCAGAAGCAAGATTTTATACAAACAATAACATCATCTTATAATTAAATATGAATACAAATGATTATAAAAGTTAATTAGTTTTTTATTGGTAAAAATTTCATTTCAGTTAACATAAACAAATCATTTATAGTTTTAAAAAAGCATGCTTTAATATTTAATGCTAAATTCTTTTTTAAAAAATAATAGGTGTTTTTTAAAACCCAATAAGTGAAAAGTTATACATACAGATGTTTTCCTTGATTGTCCTTTAGTTTTCCAAGAAGGCATACGATAAATTCATCTAATTTTGCAAGAAATGCTTTGTCACTCACCTATAAATAAATAAGTACAAAAAATAATGAAAATAAATAAAAGTTTAAAACAAAAACTTATGTTACCATTTTTCACAATGAATAATTGACATTGGAATAATAATCATCATATTAGGAAAGTATTAACAAAAACATTAATTCTTTTTAAGCGTAAGATTTTCATTGAATATTAATTTACAATTGCACTTCTTGTGTAATTTTGGACAACTGAATGGAGAATGCAATCAAATAATATTTATTTAATGCATCAGGTATGTTATATTTTATATATTTATCATACAAAAAGTAAAATGTATTGTTCAAACAAAAACCTCTGAAAAAATCAAGAACTACATTTCAAAACATAATAACTGAAATAATTTCTAAATATGCAATAGTTGAACAAAATTAATATTATAAAAATATATTAGCAACATAAACTTACTTCTGTAGGAATCAATGAGTTTAGAACTGATTTAGCCTTATTTGGATTTCTTTTACTGTTTACTGCAGCAAAATCAGACAGTATCTGAGCCTGTATAGCAGGCAAACAAGCATAAACCGCATCTGATTTTGAAATATGCAGCTTTTCTGCAATTTTAGAAATGGATGAAAAATCCTCCATAAAAAAGAGAACTGGAACTAAAACTTTATAGTATTCCCTGCAAAAGAAAGAGGGAAAAATAATACTTTTTTTTTGTTAACATGTGACAAAAATTTCTGTTTACAAAGTAACTAAAAATGCAACATGTGAAATTCGAAGATTTGGATGCAATACTAAACATGCTATCAAAAAACTTACGAAAAAAAGAAGGAAAAGGAGGGTAAGGGGAAAAAGAAAGAAGGGGAGGGTAGGGAGAGTAGAAGGGAGAAAAAAAGAAGGGAAAAAAAGAATGAAGAAAGAAAGTAAAATACTTAAGCAATTACAGAATTTTTGAAAACTTTTTTTATTGTGCATTCAATAATTAAAATATACAAAAAAGTTTATTAGTATAGGTTTTATATAGAAAATTCGGTTCATAGTACATGAAACAGCAATTAATTCTAGCACTGTTTATTCAAGCAATTATAGTAACGATTTACAATATAATACTCGGAAAATTAATTCTAAAATAAAAAAGAATTGTTATATTTTAGGTATGCAATAATCACTGGTTTTTTAAAATTTTTAATATATTTTTTTTAATAAATAGTATACTATAAAGCATAATCTTTTTTAATAAATTGAGTTTGGTTTTAATAGGTAGTAATATTCAAAAAATAATAAATATTGTTTAAATGTGCCTGAAAACATATTTGTGAACTGTAATGATAAGAATATAGCATTTCATATTTTTTCTACTTTTAATTCAAGAATAAGTAGATATTGACACGATTTAAAAAGATTAAATATTTTTTGACACTCTTTTTCTTCTACACTTAAAAAGAAATATCCCACTCAAACTGCAGTTGTTACTTATAGTGATGATTAAACATTTAACAACAATATCAAGGTAAATACAAGAGTCAAAACTAATAAAATTCTAAAATAAAATGTACATAACTAATGGCCACACGAATTGATACACACAGAAGATATAAAAAAATTAGAAAGACATGCAAAATGAAGAAGAAAAATAAACAGCTAAAAAGTTAGTATTTCTACAATAAATGCTTGTGAGCATTGTACATGGAGATTAATGAAAAATTAACACTTGTTCCACATGTATGCAAAAGGAAATACCTCACATATTCTATTTTCAAAAATAGGCAAGGCAATTTCCAGACATTCATCAGATTTAGTCATGTATGCAATACATGCTCTTAACCTGTCCATATAAGAAAAAGCCATACTTATCAAATATGTTGTTTATGATGACTATAGAGCATGAACAGCCCATACAATTGAATTTTCATCACAACAATGAGGTAATTTCTAATTATAGAGAAGAAATTAGCTGGAAATCTTTTATCCTAGAATCTCCTTAATCTACAATTGATTAAAGTAGAAACTTTAAAAAATTCCTGTAAGATATCTAGCAGAAAAACACCTCAAATATGGTCATTCAACCAACTAGAAAGAATGTACAATAGATTTGTCTACCATGTCAGCCAAAATAATAATAGATAATATTGTATGGTAAACACATGACTTCTTGCAAAGTGAAGCCTTATAAACTCAAATTTATGAATTGTGGATGTTTCTACACAAATGGAAATGAGTCACTGAAATAGTAGTTTTATATACATAAATTTCAGAAATGAGTCACTGAAATGTATCCATTTTATATGCATAAATTTAAGAAAATGTACTGAAAAAAATGTGAATTCTCTGATTTTGACAAAGTAAAGAAAAATAGTCAACTTGGACGTTTTGACAGTCAGTAAAAAAATAATTTAAAAAAATACAGAAATTACCAAGAAAACTAATTTATTATTAATATATAAAACAAAGATTTAATGCCAGTAATCCAAACTCTATGAAAAAAAATATTCCTGCTTTGTTACTAGTATATAGAAAGAGAAAAAAAATTGACTCACTTTATAAATACATCATAGGATTCTGCCCCTAAAATCTCAAATGGAAAATCTTCTAAATTGAATTTTGCTTCAATCCATTTTTGAAAAAGGCAAATCAGATGCAATTCAATGAAATTTTTTGTACTTGAAAAGCCAAAATAGGTACACAGATGAGCAAATACCTAAAAAGAAATAAAACATAAGGATTTCAAAAATGAAACATTTCAAAAACCTATTTTGTAAATTCTCTAAGACCAAAAATATTATTTTAAAAGATAATTATAATTTGTAAAGCCTTTATCACATTACCTTTACAAGAAATGATTGGTTAACCTTCTTTGTTTGGACAGTTTTACACATCACAAATAGGGCTTCATTTTCCAAGCAAGGGAAATGCAATATCACATGACTCATGAAATGAAAAAAGGTATTCACTCTGTTCACACAAGTATCTAAATCAGAAGATTCCTAAAAATAAAATATAATAAAAAAGTGAATAGCAGAATAAAAATAAACCAATTTCATAGTAAGAGTATTTCCTCCATAGTTAGCAATTCAGCCCCGAATTAACCCAGTTTCTCTAATAGGCTAGCATTTTAATAATGGGAAGTGTTAAAAGAAAAATATGTTACTGCTAATTTCAATAATATTGATCAGATGTACTGTAGTTCTAGTGAGATGCCATAAACTTATGTAAAATTTAAAATTTATTTTATATTTATTATTTAAAACTTCCAATCTAAATTCATTTGGTAATATCTTATGCAAGACACATAGACTTTGATACATAAACGCTAAGTAAATGAAATGAATGCTTTAAATGGACTTATATTCATTCTATAGATGCATGCTTATTTATTTATTTTTTCATTTGGAACACAAATAATGTTTCAGGCATGTAAAAGCAGAAGTTTGATGGAAGAATTTATTTACTTCATATTATTTATGATATATAATCCAACATGATATAGAAATAAGACAAAATTTGAAAAAATAATTCTAATTTTTTAACAAAAAATTTGAACAAATAAAATTAAAGAAATGTGTGATATTCTGATATGACAATTATACTCAAAAGGTTAATCCAATGCTTTTGCTAATTTGACAGTTTTCTGAAGTGATATCTACAAAGTTATTACCTAAATAAAAAGAACTAATTGTCATAAGTTTTATTAATAAAAATGTAGAAAAAATCGTTTTATAAATTTCCAATGATTTTTATGTAAAAAATATTTAATAATACTATTTATCATTGTAATGAAAACGATACAAATAAAGCATAAAATATTAATATTTTTTTCTGAACTAGCATTTATTTCAGTAAAGATTTGAATTTGTTTATTTGATTAAAGCAAACAAATTCTTATAATAATAAACATCATAAAACAAACTTTAAACATTTCACATTTTTGTGTTGCTTCATCATAACCTAAATTCAACAATAATTTTCTATACATACCTGAGAATGTAAAAAGTTGAAAGTTTCTTTGGATGTAAAATCAAAAGCTGGAATCAAATTTCCTTGTGATAATACAAAATGAATGTTGCTGGAAACAAGAAAACATACTTCCACAAAAGGGCTGCTTAAAAACTGCACCAATGAATAAATAACAGTATTGCCTAATGCATTTGATTCAGTATCACTCAACCTATTAGAAGATTCTGGCCAAGAAATAGAAGGTTCTGCCTAAAATAAATTAGCAATAATGTAATCAATAAAATACATATTACACATATATAAGACCATTTCTTCAATATTTGCATACAAAAGATTGAAAGAAAAAATGCATGAAGCAAAAATATACCAGTTAAGTTTTCCAAAAAATGAGAAAAAAGAGTGTTTCTTCACCTAAAAAGATATATAAAACAAAAATCTCGTTTGGAGGTTATCAAATGATTTGCTTAAAATTTTGGAGATAGCTTAAAAATATATTATCTAGCTCATGAATTAAAAAATAATGGGATGCAACAGATAAACACAAAATTTTAAATTTGTTTCACATTGTGTAGCATTAAGAAAATATTTCTATATGGATATAAATTATTTATTCTCTAGTGTAGGAACTGTATTAAGGAAATTATTACACCAAATTTGAATATATATATATATATATATATATATATATATATATA
>JAOUZG010052944.1:1214140-1238353 GCA_026289955.1 Argiope argentata
TTTTTTTATAAAGATTTTATTAAAATTCTATACTACAAGAATAATATTTACCTGGATGAGTATTTGTTCTTTGCACATAATTCATCTATTTCTTGCACAAAAATCTTAAAAAGATTCAAAAGTTGACTTTTCCATGAATTCCACTCATGAGCTCGAGCTCCCTTTTCAAGTACCACAGTCCCTCTTGGATGATGAATAGCTAATTGAAAGCTTACAAATTCAAGCATCAATTCCTGTTTTTAAAAAATGAAAAATTCAAATTATGCAAATTACAATGCTTTATTCTTTTGCATTGTGCAAATTGTGGGAGAACAAGATGGGGAAAAAATACACCTACATAAACATGAAATGAATAGTGTTAAAATATAGAAAAAAATTAAGAATTATTTGCAGATACAGAAGCTATAAAATAAACCTCAAAAAAGGCACAACAGATTTCAAATATTAATTGCAATAACCTAACTATTAAAAACAATGAAAATTATCACATAAATTTCTAAGTTTCCTTAATGTAAAAGAAATTAATTAATATTAAAAATTTAAAATGCAAAAAATAATACAATAAGAAATTTGAGCACCTTAAATACCCAGACATACCTGATTGTATACGAACACATGAAGAAAGAATTAGAAATGTATTTGATATTTATAAGCTACCACATATGATGCTTCAAAAAACTTCCCTCAAATGGCCGATTCACACTTGGCTTTTGATTCACATAAAAGAATGGCACTTAAAATTTATAAAAATTAAAATTGTTTGTAAAAGGATCTATCTCAAAGAATTGTTCAGAAAAAAGAAATTTTGCAAAATTTGAGGAGACAAAAGGATTTGGTATGCTACCAGAAAAAAATATCTGAAAAGATTTTTCTCAGATAATTTGTGATTCCTATTTTATAATCAAAACCACCTGATTTCTAGAAGTAAAAATTCTTTAGAGATTAATGTATGGCAGAATTTTTTTTGTCTGCTTTTGAATTTTGTCATGTATTTGGCACACAATTAATAAAAACTCTTTCAAATGAAAACCAAAATTTCCCAATTTTACAAAACTTTACTATAGCGTTAGAATGATAATACATATTAAAAATTTATCAATTATGGATTTGTTTATCTCTTAAATAAAATTAAGTCATTACATGAACACAACAATTACATTAAAAATATTTTTTTAAAGGAGTTAAAAGAAAATCTTTGCAAATATTTACATCTCATATAAAAAAGAAATAATCAAATAAACTAACAGAACAACTTTCAGAAGGTCTCGTTTTCCATAATTGCATTAAAGGAAACATGACTGATTCTCCAAGTTGACATAAACGAAGTCTGCAATCAACTCCAAAAATTCGGCACATAAGTAACAAAGCTTTCAACAAGTTTTCATGATGACTGCTTACTTTTTCAGACCTAAAAGTATAAATAATTTTAAATTTTAAATTATTAAAAATTTTATAATAAAGGGTTAAATATTATATGCTACAATTATCTTTTATACCTAATATTAATTGACACAAATGACTCATTAGTTTGAAATGAATATTGGTAAATTATTTAGATAAGATTAGTATTTATGATCCTGCCAAATTATTTAATATTAAAATCATGTTATTTGAATGTTATGTTCATGTTATTAACCAAGCTCTGTAAAAATAAAAAATTTCCAGTTCATCTATCTTCTAAATATTGTGATATTGTAATATTACCTTTTTATTTATCTTGTATATTATACAGGTATTAAACAAAATTCTTCTTCCTTTACTTTAATAATGGAAGATATGTGTTTAAAAATGTGATGAAACAATAATGTTTTGAATATCAAGGCAGCATTGAAATCTATAGTTGGAAATTTGGGAAAAAAACTATATATATATATATATATATATATATATATATTTGACAACTTTCTATTAAATAATTACAATTAATATAAATAATTGATCCAAAAATCATACTTGGCCAAAACTAAATCTGTTGAAAATAAATCTGAATAGACTCAATTGACATTGAATTTTCAACAGCAATTAAGACAACACAAATGTGTGAATTTTCTATGATAGTTGGGGTAAAGCTGCACAGATTAGAAATTTTTTATTCCCTTTGTATTATTTTAATTTGAAAGTAGTTCAAAATGACTCCGAAAAATAGATTAATTAGCAATATTTAATTTTAAATGCATCAAACACTAAGAAAATAAACAGAATCATTTGAAATAATCAGCTGAAAACATAACAAGCCTAACCTCATTAGCGTGGGTAAAAAAAAACTGAATTTATTACTTATTTGGCAGCAGAAATGAATATTTTTGGTGAGAAGGTTAGTTTTTAATTAATAAAAAATTAATAAATTCATATTTGAAAAAACTGTATTATCAAGTACATTAAAAAATTATACTTGAACTTGAGTGGATGAATAAAAAATATTTTATTAACGCCTGTTGGCAACTCCGTCCTACTCGGTTGCTTCTTTGTGTTCTCAAGGAAGATGTAAATATATATGATGTTTAAAATCTCCCAACTACTGGTATGTTCTTGGTTTCTTATTTTTCTATTGCTAATATTTGCTTATTTATTGTTGTACATAGTTTTTTTATTTTTTATTTCTTCTTTCTAGAATTTTAATATTGTGAGTCTTTTTTATAATTGTCTTTTATATATATATATATATATAATTGTCATTTGTTTTTATATTCTTAAAATATCATGCATCTCACGATTGAAGGTCGCGATACGAACCTGCGACGCAAGGGCCAGTAGCCGAGTAACATGACCATAATACAAAAGTCGACATCAGTATCATAGATGTTATCAGGCTTATAATGCTATCGGTACAGTACTCCATCACCAGTGAGTCGGCGGAGAAGTGAACGACTTGTATTGCGCCAAGCGCTATGGAGAGTTGCTGCTTTCTTACGTCAAGTGAGTCTGACGATTTTGCTGCGTGTAGATGGCGCCACGATTGTTGCGGAAGGTTGCGTTGTCAAGGTCCCCAGTGTAGAGCTTGAAGGTCGCGATACGAGCCTGCCACGCTAGGGCCAGTAGCCGAGTAACATGATCATAATACAAAAGTCGACATCAGTATCATAGGTGTTATCTGGCTTATAAGGCTAGCGCTACACATCTCATACCTTGGGACACGGAATTTTTCGGGTCATTGAAGGATTAATTTCTTAGACAATAGTCAAACCCTTTACAGAAAAAAATTCCACCTTTTGTTGGAATCCCTGCCTGATTTTGACCCTTGAGAAAGCCATCAGGCCAGATTACTTTTTCTTTGGGTTTTTTTAAAGGTTTTTTCCTACTTTCACTACAGTTGTTTACCTCATTTTTTTTATTCTGTTTTGATATATATATATATGAACTATAATTATTTGGTATCATTAAAAAAGATATTAATTTTGAAATGATAATACATTCATTTCTTGGCATTACTATTTTCAAAAATTATTTCACAAAAAAACTCTTTAAGATATACAGAAGCCATATTTGGAAATTTTAGGTCAAATGGACTGAACGATAGACTATAAATGTATGCATGCACACACAGATACAAATATTTATTGTCATTATAAGTAGAATTAAAGTCCGTATAACAAAAATGCATTTTTGGACTATTAGTGTAATTAAAATATTATATATATATATATATATATATATATATATATTGGAATCATGATAAAACTCCATGGATAATGTTTAAAATTCATTTTTTTTAAATACATAATAATTTTATTTCAAAGCACTTCGAAGGAAAATTTTAACTTACTTAACAGCATCAAATATATATTCGAAAAAGTCAAGGAGTTTAGAAACTTCAAGAGTTCCCATGTTTGATCTCACAATCAGTAAGTGTAATAGAACTTGTGTCATAGAACTTCTATCCCAACCATGAGGAGGATTTTTAATGATTTTACAATAAAACCATATGGCAGCTACAATAAGTAAATAATTATAATAAGTCGAGATCAGTTTTTAAAAAAAGATTTAAATGAAATCTGCTACTCATATTTCACTGTATCATGTCAGAACATAATTTCTTGGATGGCCAAGCGCCACATGCTCATGAATGTTAAATTACATTTTTTTTAATTTTAATTATTTCATTGAATTAGAACTTTAGTATTGCAAAGATAAGAAAAAAAAACTCTGTCTTGCATTTATGGGTTTTAAAAAATATCACATTTCCTATTGATTTCATTTCATATAATCATGAACTCAAAATTACATTTCTCTAGGTTTTATTTATTGTAGTAATTAATTAAATTTTTAATCCAAGTGTTTGTAAATGCAATGGCAATGCATTATTAAAAGCTGATTTTTTGATATGCTTGAGCAGATAATAAAATTTCAATTTTTTGCCAACAAATTTTTGTTGATGCCACAAACCTCATTTCCAAAATAACATCATGTGCTGACATGATAATAATGATAATTACTTCAAAAAATTAATTAATTAATTAAAAATATCTACAAACAATAGAAGATTTTAAAAAAGTTTTCATTTGAAAAAATAAATTGAAAGCTTATTCAATTTTTATAATACATATAAATATATATAATTGCATATTTAAGTTGTACATTTTAGGTAAATTACCACTCCACAATATGAATAAATGCACAATATTTTCTCTTAAGCTCAACAGTAATCAAAGTGAGCATTGTGAATATCAAAATAGCAATTTTAAGTTGGAAAATGTGTATTGCTCTTTGAGACATATGTTTGCTAGATTTGGAATATTCATATATTTACACAGTGGTTGGGAAAAAATAATTAAAATAATCACTATTCAGGTTCAGCAACAGTTGCAATTACTATAGCAAAAAAATATTGAGCAAAGATAGAAAAACAATGCAAAAATATTATTTATAGTTTCAAAAAAATCAGATAGTGGCATCATATCAAATTACCATCAAAATCAGCTGCTGGAATTTTCAAACACATAAATGGGTCAGATAAGACATTTTTTGACAAAGCATGAGAATATTCACAGCCAAAAGCAATTCTAGTATATGATTCATGAAGAACAGCTAATATGTGGTCCATGACTGGTTTAGCCATATCATATTGTTGATCTGAAAAACAAGGGGCATTTTACAAAACAATATATAATGCAGGTATAATATGGGAAAACAAGTTTGAATAAATTAATTCTTTAATCATTCATTCAACACCAACTGAATTACAGTTCAATTGTATAATGAGGATTAATTACAAAATATGATCAGCCCAAAGATGGCATTCTCATTAATTGACTAGCAATTCAATATTGTTATTAATAAGAATTTAATTAATTAGTTCTTCTCATTCTCATGACAAAAAAAAGGGGGATAGTACAATTTGGTTACATCTTTATTTAAATGAAATGATATACATGTATTTTACTTTATTTTCACAGTGAACTCTATTTTGATACTCCTTTTATTTTAAACAACTTAATGTTGTCAAATTTTTAATAACAAAAAAAGATTCAAGTCTTATAAAAATAAAAACAAAAATATGTAATAAATAAATAGATTAAGTATGCAGTTATCAAATTTTCATTCTGAATGCAATAGATCCCAAAAGTTCTCAATCCCAATTTTGAATAATATTTTTATCCAGATTTCAACAGCCCCTTGTTCAACAAATGAAGTTCCAGATGTTCCCAGTAACCTTTCAATAACCCACTTGATTCAATTCCTTCAGTGATGGTTTCAATAGATAATAGTAAGATACAATTCTTCAAAACTTACAAAGAGTATAGCTGCTTTGTGATGTTTTTGCCATCTGAATATGTGTTTAATATCTGATTTATTTATAACCTGAATAATCAAATCAATTAATCAGACACTAAATATAAATTACCAAAAAATATTATAAATAGAAGTACAAATTCATGAAACACTAATAAATATTGAAAATATCATCAAGTTAATTTAGATTTTCAGACAAGAAAATCTATTTTAAACTTAAAATACAAATTACTCAAACTAATAAGAATAAAATCAATATCTGATTAAAGTCAATATAGGAACTTACTTTGTTTTATAAGATTAACATAAAAACGAAATAAATCTGTGCATTTTTTCTTATCCTTCATTAGATTTGTTTGAACAGTTGCAGATAAAGTTTGGTTAGAATTTTCTTTGTCTTTAAACTTCTGACTCTCCTAATTAAAATAATTTAAAACAGGTTATTTTAAAATGAAAGCCTATCAACAAAAATTCTATTATATTAATAATGAAAAAAATTAAAATTTGTAAAAAATACCTGCACAATATATTCCTTGATTTTACTAAAAACTATCTTCCATGTAATCCCAAAACTATTTCCTTGATTTGAACCATTTCTTTTCTTAGCTGAATTTCTATTTAAATATTGGATGTAAGATGCTTGCTTTAACAGTAACTTTAATTCATCTAATTTTTTCTGCAAAAGATAATTTTTATAAAAATAAAATTACTCTTTATCACACTAAACATATTTCTGAAAAATGAAACAATTAAATAAACAAAATTAAATAACAGGCATTTTGCAGATAAAAGTTTTCCTTACTAATTATTAGTTTATCCATTCATTGAAAAAGACAATAGTAGTAAAATTCCAATTTATTACTTTCCATTAGAATTACAGACATAAACAATATGTACAAAAAATAGATTTTTTAAGAATGTCAATAGGTTTCTTCATTTTTAATTTTATTTTATTGAAAATTTAGAATTACTCTCTGAAATTGCTGATATGCTTAATTACATCATCATTATATAATTTCAATTTTTGATAGTTTGTTCTAGTTTGAATGCTGGAATGTAGATGCTAAACAGGATATAAGTGTAATTAATATAAGTGTAATTATCTTTAATAATTTAATCTGAAAAGTTTTTCTACTATCAGAAGAATAAGTTTAAAGCATCATCAAATCTTAATAAGATATTGCTAACCAAAAAAGAAAGAAAGAAAAGAAAAAAGAAAGAATCCTAAAGAATAAATTAAAATTAGTTAAAATAAAAGTAAATTGCCATATAACTATTTGATCTACAAATCCATTTATATATAATAGATTTACAATGCCCGAATACCACATTATATTACTTATCTAATACAAAGGAAATGCTATTATAATAAATGTTACCAGTATTCCAAAGTTTATTATAATGCAACAGGAAAAATAATATATGTGGTCATTTTTTTTCCTGAAATTCTAAAAGTCTGAAGCCTTTTAGAATATAAAATTGCTATGTTCCTAAGTTTTAAAATATAAATATTGTGAATGGAAATTTAAAATGTAAAATTAACATTTGGTAACAACTTAATTATTTAATTAATGTTATTAAATACAAGGCTGACAAGAAATGACAATATAAATAATTTTTTATTCACTAGCAACATAAGAATTTCATTAAAAAAAGTCATATTAAAAGTAAAAATATTACTTTTTTTTCAGAAACTTTTCCTTCAACAAGATGCTGGAGGCAGTCTTTTAATCTTCTACCTATTTCAGAGTCACTCATTCTGCAACTAAAAAAATATATAAAAATATTTTTAATTTCAATTTTGATGATTAAAAAGAATATTTTATGTTAGGTTAACAAAAGCAGTTTCCGAGACAAAAAGAGGTACAAAATATAATTATTAATGTGACAATCATCAAAATGTGTGCAAATGCACTGAATACAATGGAAAGAAGAAATTACTTTTTTTGTTACGTACATTTACAGCATACATTTGTTCAAATTTTGGCCATTGTCTTGTTAATAAAAATGAATCCTGAAAAATTGTAAATTTTTCCTACATATAACATAATCAGTTAAATGTTTTCAACATGTTCAATGAAGATAGCAAATTTTAAAAGATGTAAATTTTAAACTTTACCACAATTTTTGGATGAGGCAGACAGCTAAACTTTTTTTTTCTAATGTTTGTGCTAATTACATAGACAAAAATAAATAATTACTAAATACCTTTAATTTCATTATAAAGGTAATAACAATATAGTTAAGAATAATTTATAATTCTTAGATTTAGCAGCTCAAAAATATTACATAGAAGTTAGGACAAATTTATAGCATAAAAATTATATTAATAATACATATTCATAAAATATTAAAATTAGGATTTCTAATTAATAAAATTTATAAAAATGCCGATTTAAGAACATTATTTCATCAAAAATGAAATTTTTTGCAAAAATTATAATTTTTAAATGATGTTAGATTATTAAATTTAGCATACTGAACATGGTTTAAACTATATTGATTGACAGAAAGAAATTTTAATTAACCCTTTTGGCTCTCCCGGTGGCATTTCTCACTGTGGTATTTTAAGTTTTTCATTTTCATTTCTTTTCAAACTTGATAGTGGCATTTGCCATGACTTCCTGGTTCCTATACCCATGGTGAAAATGAGATGAAATTAAATGTGGATGTTCTCTTGGTAACCCTTATTACTGATTTCCATCTTTTTTTTAATTCCATATTTAAAAAATTAAAGGCTCAAAGGGTGAATAGATATTTATATAAGTAAGTAAAATTTTGACCAGTTTATATCAAAATCTAAAGATTTTTCATTATCAATGGAAAATAAATAATAGTGACAGTAAATTAAAGATAATAGCAATCTTTTACAAGGCACATTGAAACATTTTTGTGATATACATGAGAAAAATATAGTGACTAGAATGTGTTATGGAACCTCTTAATTAATTTTTAAATTTAAAAAAATCCAAATATAATTCATTTATAAACTGTCAGAATTTTATAAAAAATTTCATCATGAATATAATAAACTTCAAAATTGAATTAGCATTCAAAAATAACTGAACAGAAGGCTAAATAAATGTTTTTAGTTTCAGAGTAAAACTGTACATGAATATAGAGTGATGCATTAAGAAAAGTGCTTTATAATTACACTTAGAAATATGCACTATTTATTCCTTCACATACCTAAATGAATTCCAATTTTTTTCCCTCGCAATTAATAAAATTCAAAAATAAATAAATCAGAAAATGAGGTGGAGAATCATTGAAAGACTGGAATAAGGCAGGTTGCAAGTGCAAATGCTATATTCTTCTTAGAAATATCTCCTTAGTATCCCTTTTAACATATTAGTTGTTTATACAGATAACATCAGAAAAGTTTTTTGAGTGATTTACCAATAGAGAGCTTTATAACTAAAAGAGAGAGAGAGAGAGAAATTATGTAAAACATGAGAATCTACCACTGATATTCATCTTTTGCTCATTGATTCATCTCATCTTTCTTCCAAAAAGTTTAAGCAGGTAGAAGTTTCTAATTTGAATATTTCTTTCATTTACTTTAAAATAGCCTATGATTCCAAAAACAAACTTTCTTACTAAATGAGTAAGGGAACTACAATTCTCAATAAGAAAAATAAGATTAATCACTCATTTTGTTTAAAATTAAAAGTTAAAATTCAAAACAATCTTTTAGAACCTACTGTAATTTTAAATTGTCTTAATTAGAGAGATGTACTATCATTCTTTTCTTCAATATGAACTTTCAGAAGGAAATCAATGATTTTAAATATAAATGTCAAAGGAACAATTTTCAATAAATCTGAGCAAACTTTTGCAATTGTTGCTCATATAGATATAATTGTCTGAATTCTAGAGACATTTAAATAGACTTTTGAGTTCTCTTAAATCTGATGCAAATAAGTTGCATCTAATGATGAACTAAATATAGATACACCATGCTCTAAGACTCAATTTAATAATCTTTATTTTGAAAAAGGGTACAACTAATTTCAAATATTTAATGGGCTTTGAAAGTGACGAACTTACATGGCATAAATCAGAAATCTATTAATAGAGTCTGAATTCTAACAAGAGTTTCTTATTTTTTAAATTATTGTTACAGAGATATTTGAAATTAAATTTTATAAATAAAATTTATACTAGTTTTATGCAGTAAGTGAACTAATTTCAATCTTACATATGCAATAGAAAAATAAATAATGGCAAAGAAGGATACAAATCTTTGTAATATTTTACAGAAAAACACCTGAAAAAATATATTTGGTGGAATACAGGTTAAAAATATAGGCTGGAAATATAATTTATATATATGTATACAATCAGTGGCCAAATTATTATGACCACCTAACAGTTTTATGCAAAATAGGCTATCGCATCACAGTGTTGCTGGTAAAGGATAAGATAGCTGCAAAAAGGAAATGCAAGGCAAATGAACCATCAATTGCCCAGTTGCATGCAGAGATATGAGCAAAAAATGTTGCTTAACCAAGTTTGAAAGCAGGATAATTGTAGGAGCTCGAGGTGTTGGAATAGTTTTAGCAAAACAGCTGCTCTTGTGTTTGAGAGTAGCAATTATTAAGGCATATAGAGAGTGGACTGCCAAGCTGGATGACTGGTAAAAGGTCATGTGGTCTGATGAATCACGTTTTAATTTACACCATGCAGATGGTAATGTTCAGATATGGCAAAATTAATACAAAAGCATGGACTCCAACTGCATTGCCACACCATTTCAAGCTGGTGGAAGCAATATTATGGCTTGTAGGATATTTTCTTAGCACTGCAAGGGTCTTTCGATCACTGTGGAGCAACAGAATATCCAAGGGTACTTAAATATTCTCACAGAACAAGTATATCCTGTTATGTTAATGGTGCACCCTGGCAGGGATGAATACTTTTAGCAAAACAATACTCCTTTATCACACAGCTGATGTCATTAGATGGTTCATAGAGCATGACGTCGACTTCACCATCATTGAGAAGTCTTATGTGTATTGCAAAAGGCTTGTGAGCAGCATACAGTTTTTGGAAAGAATTCAGAGATAGTGGAAGTGAATGGATGAGTACAAAGCTTCTGGCTTGGAAGTGAATTACAATGAGTACAATGCTTCTTGGCTTTATGAATTTCAAGAATTGTTGTTTTCAGAATTCTACATAAAAGTCTATTTTTCTTTTTTTAAATCTGTTCCTTATTATACATTTCCTCACAAAAACGAACTTGTTTAGAAAGTTACAAAGAGTACCAATGTTGTACAAAATCAAGAAGAGAACTCTTCTTTTCACTCATGAAACCAGGTTCTGTTCTAACTCTTGATTATCAATTTAATTCTGTATCCGTTATCATTATGTTGCAAATATATAGCTGAAAGATATATCTAAAAGTTTATTCATAAAGAAATGAAAAACTGATTTTTAGTAAAAAGAAAAGTAATTATTGCATTTAGACATTGAAATTATAGATGCTATTTCCAGTATCAGTATCTCAGAAGTAACCACATTAATGTTTTTATATAATTTAATTTATTCTTAAAGAAAATAAAAATTCCAATCAGATTCAGAAGTCCCTTTACACTTTTTTGATTTATCAGTCCAACCACATTACCAATTTAGCAAATATACAGCTGATAAGAAATATGAAAGGAGAAACAGTTGCTGCATATGAATGTGAATGACCTTGGGGTGAAATGTTTGAGCAATGAATGCAGCTTTTGGCAGTAAAATTAACTTTTTAAAGACAAATATCCAATAATAGGAAATTTTTTATTCGTCCAGTATACTATTGATCATGATATATGCAGGATCATTGAGTAAATATTTTACTTGAATTTAAGAAATTACACTTAATCTTAAAATCGGAAAATAAACAATTAATATTAGGCTTAAAATTTTTTAAAAGCATAGTTATTAAATATAAAAATAAGAAAAAAGTATTTTATTCAAACACTGCAATTATCACTTTCCACTTAACGAAAAATTCAAACTGAAAAAAAAAATTATCCCTAAAAATTCAAACATGAAAAAATTTGTATTTACATTACATAATAATTGTAATTTGTATTACATTGTAATTTGTATTACAATATATTTGTTTAAAACTTTTAAAATACAGAATCGCTTAATAATTCGTACAAAGAATTCGAAACCAAGAAAAATGGGTAGAAAAATCATGTCAATTTAATAACTAAAAACTCCTGCAATAAGATAATTAACTTCAAAAATCGATCAAAATATAGAAATTAAGGAAATTTAATCATGTTCCATCATATAATTACTACAGTATATGCATTTAATCGATTTATTTTCAATCTTTAGAACTTTTAGAATGTCTGAAAAAATAAAACATAACAGAAGTCAAAACGGCGGTGTTATAAACATTACACCTACAAACTTTTTGTATAAACAATTTATATTAAATCATATAATTTAGTATAAAAGAAGAAAAGTCCCTACTTTTTCTCCTAAAATGCACTAATAAAGTCTTAAAAATATGTCATTTTATTGTAATCAGTATAAGCCGATTGATTGTCAGAAAACTTCAATATCAAAACTAATCAAAGCCCCGAAATTCCGCGCGTGAAACAGCTGTTTACATTTTGTTAGTAATGTCTTATTGCCATATCAAATAAATAAATTCTCCTAATAAAATATACTCCGCTTTATTTTCTGTGTGTGTGTGTGTTTTGTTGTTGTTTTTGTATAGATAACTGTATAATTCAGACAAAAGCAATTAGATATAACTTTATAATGAGTTTCGAGAAAAAAATCTATGGAAATCTAAATAATTACTAAAAACGCGTTAAGGCGAAGACAAAAGATCTAAAGACATTACCATAATTAAATTTCCCTCTTTCGACGATCTATGTCAAAAAAAGGAAAAGAAACGAAGACAAATTATTTAAATTTATAAAATGTCATAGTAACTCGATAATGTAAACGTAGGTAACAGAGTAGGAGACCATTCCTTATGGTGTAAGTATTCATCAGTTCTAATATGATGACTCTTCTTTCTTTGGAGAATAGCATGGTATACTTCGTCCTTTTGCAGAATTGAAGCATTTGAAATTTGAAGAATTATTTTATAGTTGTATTGTATATGCAATAAAACCATTTTAAATGTTGGGTTTTATTAGGTTGTCGAATGTTTGATTATACTTCACTTGTGTAATGATTAGGAAATAGAAATAAGAATAAAGAGGCAAAATGCATTACTTCTAACATACTTTTAAAATGTTTTTAAATTAGCAATTTTAATGCCAAAGCATTACTAAACGATAATTTTGGCTATAAACTCTAATGATTAATTTTAATTCAATAGTCATTTTTTCCCCTCTCTTAATTTTAACACGAGTATGAAAAGCATGCCACTGGACTCCCCCCCCCCAATGCTTTTTACTAATTTTCCAACAATGTAGACAAACATTCAGTATCCCTTTCTAAAGATATTAATCTATCGATTAAGTTTTTATACATCTTTTAGCTTTATTTCATTAACTTTTCTATAGATTCTCATGGTTGACCACTTATTAATGAAGAAGGAACGTTTTACATATGAAGAGTTTCTGCTTATCTATTAATCGAAACAACGTTTATAAAAGTATGTTTTAACAGCATGAGAGTGATTAATCGCTCGAGATAGCGAGACTCTTTCGTAACTAATGGATGTGATTAATACACAAGATTCATAGAAATTTGAACAATTGATTGATTCAAGCAAATGGTTTGCAAATGTTTCCACTGATTTGACAGTATTCTTTGAAAATGAAATAGTAGCTACTTTCATATTCCTACAATCAAACTAACAAAGGAAAATAATAATTTCTTGTAAAATTAAATTCAAATATTGAACTATTGCATTTCGATGCATACCAATGATTATCTAATTTAAAGAAAATTACCAAAGTCATTTTTGGAAGAAATTTCATATTAATTGAATAAATCAAATGTTTGGTTTGGCTTTCCATATTTGGATATATTATGCAAATTTTTTAAATTGTATAAATCAAGATTATCCCTTCCCTTATAAGCATCAGCACAGGTTCTGGCTAAAGTGATGTAATGAAGATAATTCACACTTGTGAAGACCATGTGCATTTTTCACTTTTAATTAGCAGTAGCTCAATGTCCTAAAAAGCACTAGATATTTTTTCACCTATTCATTTTATCTGCCAAATGATGAATATACATTTAAGTTTTATCTCCATAGTGCTCAAGATATGTGTAAATCCTCATCACCACACCAGTGTCTGTCATTTCTATGACGTTACAGATTGATGTCTTATTTAAACAATTCCTCTGTATATTAAATTTAAATATCTGTCAGATGAAACAAAAGATGAAAAACAGAAACCAAGTAGAGGCAATAATTAATGCAGAGGAGACTTACAAGATGATTTTAAAAATAAACCCTTCAGACAAATTTTGTTGGTTATTGTATTAATGATATATATCAATTGGAGGAAGAAAAATAGCATTGCTTTTTAATCCCTGTTATAAATTTCTTGTTAATTTTAAGCAAAAAAATTATTTTATGATAAATTATATTAGCTCATAATGATTATAGGGCTTTAAAATTTTATCAATTAATACATTATCCTTAACTTATTACAAAAATATTTACATTAAAAAATTCAAATTAAATATAAATATATACCTAACAAAGTTTAGTTTATTACATTAACATTATTTTTTGGTTAGAGTTATTTTGGGATAGACAATAATATAGAAAGTGTGCTCTGGTGATGAGGATAATATTTGAGATAACATTTGTCAATTTGCACACTACACCAGCAGAAGGATGTATGCCCGATCTTATTGCATCATACCATGATTTTTTTGATGGAGTTGGATTAAACTTCTACCTCTTAAACTCTATATAATCTCCCTCTATACTCTAAGAGAAGATTTATTATATATATATATATATATATATATATATATATATATATATATATATATATATATATATATATATATATATATATAACAATTAAAACAAAGAACTTTTTTTAACATAAAAGTTATTTTTAAAGCTTTTATTTTTTTTTTTTTTTTTGCTTATGAGATTGAATTGCAATTCTCATTTCATTTGTACGGGTTACTTTTAGCAAAAGAATAATTTAACCAGTTAACTGTATGATTTATCTTTTAAAGACAAGCGATTCCTATACATGTCAAATGCAATACAAATAGTTACACAATAAATTTTTTAAAAAAAAAATTGAATATTTTATTTTTATTAAATAAAAAATCACACATTGTCTGCACTAAAATGAGGGTTTGGACTGATGCATGTACATGTCTAATACACTTAACTGGTTAACAAAGAAATAAAAAGTCGGTTTTCTTTCATAAGCAGAATATTTATTGAGCAAATTTATATGTACACATATTCACAGTATTTGAAATACATGCTCAACAGGTATAGAATTCCTTAAGTGAACAAGAATAGTACAAATGTGTAAATATTTTATAACAAATGACTAACAGATTTTTCACACAAATGCCAAACAAAAAGGTAAAAATGCAGTGAGATTCAACAAGTTAAAGAATTTCACAAATGCTTTCAACAATTTTAATGTTGACTCACCTCTGCTACATAATAATGTATATATGATTTAAATAGCACATTAATATCAAACACATAATTTTAAACTTTTGAAAAATTGCTTATATAAAATATGATCGCTAATCTTGTGCAAATACAACATCAGTTTTAAAAATACAACCTCTCAGGTACTAAAAAACTTTAGAAAACATTTTGAAATTTCAAGAGTCAGCATCTTGCACTAATCACAGAAAATAGAATTTCTCAAGGCTAGAGTAAATCTGCATCTAAAGCAAAATGCTTTTTTTTTCAGACAGATAACATTAAGCAAGAAAACAAATGCAGCAAATCATATAAATCAAAAGCACAATATATTATGCAAAAGTATAAAAAAGGACACTGTGTGCACATATGGACAATTAAAAATCTTCCAGTAAAAATCTGGGTGACATATAAAACATTTAAAATTTCACTGTAAAAAAAACATTAAATGGTTCATAAAACAATCAGCATTCAAAGATGGCTTTTGCATTTTTATTATAATGTTGATGAATAAATAAAAAAGAAAAGGAAAAAGAAAAAGAGAAAACATACCCAAGCACCATTATAAAAAATAAGTATGCAACTTGCTTTTAAATAATACAATAATTCACAAGTATTTTTTTATGTATAAAAAATATAAAAAAACCTGACAAAAAAACACACCTTTGTTAAACGCAAACAATAACACAACAGCAATTTCTCTGCATTACATTCAATCTGAATTTTCTCTCTCTATCAATATATAAATATAATAATGATGCAGAACTATCCTACATCAGTACAAAAACTTAACAATAATTAAATAATATAGAAATCAAGCAATTAAACAAGATAATCACAAAATTAAATGTGATATCTAATTGAAAGGCCATTTATTAGTATTGCAAAAATCACAGCTCGTTAATTTAGATTCCACACGTTTCTCAAAAAGAGACTTTCAAGAAATCGATCCATTTGCTGTACAATGTAGATATTGCAAAGAATTGAAAAATTATTACAAGGCTAGTAAATCATCAGTTTGGTCATCAAGGAAACAATCTTTTTCATTTATTTTCCGCTGATTATGGACAAACTGTTGAATGTCTTCAAGATCTTCAGGTTTAAATCCCATTCCAAGCATGGGGTGAGTTCGAGAATGAGCCAATCTGTAATGAATGTATAAAATTGAATTATAACACTAACAATACAACAGTTCAAATAAAATCTCTAGTTCTCATGAGTTACACATAAAACACATATGCACCTAAAACTAATCCGTTAAAATATTTTTCAAAGATGTTTATCATAATGTTGTTAAGTTGAACTCTTCTTAATATATCTGAAAATACATAAATAAAATCAAATTATCTTTTAAAGACCTTGAAAAAAGATTTTATAGAATTATATCCAATGCAATATAAATTAAACGATAAAGAGCTTTTTCTGATGACAAATTACAGTTGAACTATTTAAATGAAATCCTACAGTATTTAAAAATATTTTCTACTGTGTAATAACATATTTTCATTAATATAATATAAAATGGACTAACAAGGGGAGAGCATGAGGGTGAAAATTGTGTTCAGGATGAGATTTAGTACAATGGTAGTCAACTTTTAAAATGTTTATTTGTAAGAATAGTGCAATAACCTTTTCAATGTTGAAAAAATAACACTCAAACTTTCAGTATAGCTTATATACTAATAAAGTGTTGCCACTTCCAAGGGTTGAATAGTGGAACAGACAAGCATAGTACAATAATAGCATAATATAGTAAAAATAAATATTTATCTTCCCAAATCTAAGATTATAATCTAATTCTTAGACAAAACAATTATAAATATTGTTTTTTTAATAGTGAGAATAAATTAAATTTTTAATTTAAAGATAGTTTCAATTAAAGTGATAATGTCTTTAAAAGAAAAATAATTCTGTTCATTTATATGGTTATTAATATTTGAAACTAAAATTTAATTTTTAAGTGTTAATAATTATAAAGAATAATAACTCAACAAATCCAGTTTATATCCAGAATCAAAGAGAACAACAAGAATTTTAAAAATTATATAAGAAAAAGAAGAAAGCAGGTGCTAAGTTATGGAAAGCATTGGCAGATGATTCAACAGTTTTAGTGACATGCTATATGCTTGATAAATGAAATTTGTTTTTTTAATAGATCCCCTTTAAGGTTTCTCCAGTTGATAATCATTATTTATGACTTGTGAAAGATGTCAAAATATCTCAAATGAAATGTTTTTACAATAATTACTGTTAAGTCTCTTGTACATAATAAAAAAATTAATGAAATATTTTTATGATAACAGTAATATAGTTAGTGTTTATCATCATTACAGTTATATTTGCAATTATTTTTCCTGCTTAAAACTAAAATTATAATTCACACATTAGGTAAATGAAAATTTATTTTTGAGAAAAATTTTGGAAGATTTCATTTTTGATTGTTGAAAAGATACATATAAATTAAAACTGTCATTAATTTTATTTAAATAATTTTTTTAAAGAAAAAAGTGTTCTTATCTCTAATTTTTTTTAATTATAATTTAGGTATTAAAAAAAGATATTTTACTTCTGAATTTAAAAAAATTATTTTAATGGAAACCATCCTTAAATTGTTAATTTAAGTAATTTAGAATATATTTTTAATGGATACATATTTATAGTTATCTTTCTTCTAAAAATTAAATTATAATCCAAGAATTAAGATAATACATATTTTTTTACCTAAAAAAAGGGTAAAACAATAGTGCAGGACTGAATGCGAGTCTTGTGAATACTACATCAATGCTTTATCCGTTACACTATTCAAACCTCATTAATGGCAACACATCATTAGTATATAAATAACACTGAAAATTTTAGATCCATTTTCTGGGAAACTGACTAGCTATAATGCTTTAATATTTTAGCAAATGAACATTCAAACTGTATATTAACATTATATAAAATTTCATCCATAACTCAATTTTCAATTTTGTGCCCTGATGTTGTAAGACAGAATTTGAATACTAGAATAGATTTGGATACAAAATGAATTATAATATAATGTATGTATAATTTTAATGTTACTGGAAACATTTGATAATAATCCCTTGTTAAGTATTATTGAATTAACCAAAATACTGTTTGTTTTTTTCATTGGCTTCTGCCATTTAATTCATTAATGGCTTTATTTTTCTTATCAATTATTTACTAATCTTTATCAAATATACAATTCCAATGGCAATTGCGGTTTCCCAAAAGGATTGCAGAATTATAACTCAGCTTGAAATTATTTTACTAGCTTGCTTTTATGTTTAATTGTTAATTCATTTTTAGGTTAAATTGTTTGAGTTCAAAAAATTTATTAGTAGCTAGAAAAATTGAAAATTAAAAAAAAAAAACTATATTATTATGTTTTAAACTTGTTCCTATTTTGTTCTATGTGCTTCTTTGGCTAATAACTTCTTATATATCTGCCCTTTACTGGCCAGACAGAAGAATCAGGTACATGGCAGAGATTTACATCAAGTTGTCACTTTTTGTTGGCAATAAGTCGCCAAATGTGACAACTTCCTGTATCCTTTCCTAATATCCAAAAATTATGCATCAAAAGTGAAAAATCACAAATTTTCTGTCCATGCATTTTGTGGTTACAAAAATCTCTATCTTGTTCTCTATCTATAAAAAACAAAATTATAATGAAAACAAATGGGACAGAAATCTTTCTTAAAAGAAATCACTCATCATAAAAAGAATTCTCTTTTTCTAGAAGTCACTCATCATAAAGAGACATTTGATATTTTAAAATATAATTCAGATAATTTTAAAAATTGGGTTTTTAAATGAAAGATTTTTTATTTTTTTGATGAATTCAACTAAAATCATATTCACTCATAAAATTATATATATTTCAACAATACACACTTCTCAGACAGTGACAGTAGACAAACTGTCACTGTCTGTCCGAGGAAGGGAAGGAGGAGAGACTACAAATATATACATAAGAAATCATCAGGTAATTTATAGGTTGCAAGATTGACAAATGGCCATTGATATAATCAACATGGCCATATCACCAGGCAATAACCACTTTGGAGGGTATCTTAATGTATCAATCCAGCAAATACATTACTTAAATGGTTAGTCAGTCTAAGCATCAAACAAAATAATCATTCTTTTGGGCTTAGTATTAAGGACCACCAAAGCCAATAGAAATGATATAGTTATGCTGGTCACATGCCAATGCAAAAGCTATTTTGTAATTATTTTAGTCCTCATGCTTCCATTAATAGGGGTCATTATTAAAATAAAATGGACAATGGACGGTCAAGCCAAAATGATTCAACATGAATCAGCAAACATAAAATTATAATAACTTATATGCATGCCTAATCTAAGCTCAGAAAGTTAAAAAAAAAAATTTTTTATAAATAAAAAAACTATTTAATATTTTTTATGGGTACCCTGGTTAGTTTTATTTTAAATATCTAACATATGATTATCATTAAAAGGCATTTAAATCAAAAACACTTTTAAATACAACTGCAGTAATATTATGAACTACATTTTATTATTAATACTAATAGTTCAACATAGAGTTACATAGTATTATTATAAATTAACAAATCATACACAATGTAAGAAAACAAAGAAAATGAGACAAATTTTAACTAAGCATTAAAAAACAATACAAAATATTATTTAAAATTCATAACAGTTAAATTCAAATTAAAGTTCCTGTATACCTTAAATAAAATCTATATTCAAGCAGTTATAAGCTAATGAATAAACTCAAACAAATTTTATATGATAATTTGCCAAGATTTCAATCAAAATAAGGATAGCAGTATAATTTCAGTCAGAAAAATTGAATTCTTATATTTTGATAAATAAAATGCTGATAATAATAATAAAAATGTTTGAGATGAATCTCTGCATTTAAGAATCTCACCTTTTTCAGCCAAAAAGAAATTTTTGGAATTATGCCTATTTGCTTAAATAACACAAAAATGCAGCAAGCTAGACTGATGATGATGACATTCTGACATGTAATGTTTTTCATGTTTAACTTACTTCAAAAATCTTGATCTAAGTTAAAATTTGGAACAAGACAATCAACAAGGATTCATTGCAAAGCAACAGAATTCAATATAAAATCTATAATATTTTAAAAATTATATTATGGAATTTGGATTGTTTTAGAACTTATTTTTTATAGGTGTAGCTAATATTTGCATGTATTTATATATTTTGAATCTTCGCAGGTATATTTCGAAAATTTTAATGGTCAGTTATAATACTACCTCCATTTCAAAAATATTTTAATTGATAGATGAAATTTTGATATGCTGTCTTTACATTAAAGAGCACAAAGCTGCTTCTAATCTTAGAAAAGTGCTAGTATTATGTAAAATGCATCTTCTTCATGTTCTGGAGAAATATATGCCATCCACTCATATTTAAGGAAAATATATATGATTTTAATAATCATATCTATTAATATGCAGGTTGCAATAATACAATTTATCATGGTTGTTTTTAAAAATAAATTTTTAAAGGATTTCAGAAATAAGAAGAGAAGCAAAAACCATACTAATATAACATACCCCCCCCCATTTTAAGTTTGCAGCAAAATATTTATCATAATAATATAACTTCAAAAATCATTCTGGAAATAATGGGAAGAAGCAATGAAATTAAATTAGGAAAGACAATTAGGATTAATTTTAGAATTTTTTTTTGGTTGATACTAATGAAAATACTTTTTCAAAATTTTTATCTACCCATGTGATTTTTAAATGGGAAGTATATACAAAATAATTGTGAATAAAGCATTCCACAATTTCTTTAATTACACTTTTTATCTGAATTAAGCTATATGCACATAAAAAATTATCTACACAAAATATAGCAAAACTTCATATAATTAAATAATTACAGTTTGTGATTTTTCTACTATTGATCAAACAAAAAAATTCTAAGTAGTGAAAAATCTAAAAATAATCACTTCTTACCTTGAAAAGCTGTCATCAAGATTTTGGTCATTTTCAAATCCCTGTAACAAATTAGAATTTTTAATTCGTCCATAAATGCATCAAACATTAACAAAAAAATTAATCTTGTTAATGCTGCATATAATTGCAGTATTATAAATTTATTATAATCAAAGTAACAGCAAACTTCAATTGAAAACTTATAAAGAATTCTCATTAATTTGCAAACACGTTATATGAAGTGTAATTTAAAATGTTTTCAAAGTATATCCTTTAAAACAGTATTTAAAATATTTTATCAATATTATAAAATGCATTATAATGGCAAATGAAACAAAGCCTTTTCTATTGCATGTAGTATGATACTAGAACTAACTATATTTCTTCGCAACAAATTTTAAATAACAAATCTGAATATATATATATGTGTGTGTGTGCTCATTTTTTATTTTTATTTTTCAAATTCAATGCAATAATATAATAAAACTCACAAGTTTCTTCATAGTTTCGGATGCAGAATGACCATCTATACTAAGGTCAATTAAAGTTCCTTGTTCATCTATGCAAGAATTTTTATTATTGCTGTTGCATTCAGAAACTGCAGAATTGTCTGGAATTTCCAATGTTATTCTTTCCTGTAAAAATTGATTTTAGCAGATTTAAAAGAGTTGAAAGTTATTTTGGGTTATAAAGAATGCACAAAATATATAAATAACAAAATAAGTCATTCATAGTATTTATTATATAAGTTATTAGTGATCAACTGGTTTGTTGGAATAATAGTTATATTTAATTTACATTAAGCCAATATCCTGCCTTAGGGATAGCAAGTCTTCCCCACAATCTGAAAACCCTGGGTTTGAGCATGGTTGTTCTTCAGCTGTTCTATCTGAAAGATGTGTTAATGTATCCCCTAGAAAAAAGGGGCCATGCAAGCGAAAGTGATGCGTGAGTAGCTAAAATGTATTCTTGGTCCTAGTTGGTGTTACTTAAAACAACAGACGCACCCTTGGCTTAAAATTGCTGACCATGGGAAGTGCCATTGGAAACAACAATTTAAATTAAATTTCTTATAGATAACTTGAAATTTATGGCTTTCATTGCAAAATATTTTTAAATTGTGATAGATATAAGGTTGTATTGTTATAGCAATCTCATACTAATTATTATTATTATACACACAAGTCCTCAAAAACATCGTCAGATGATGTATTTACATAAAAAACACATATTTTACTACAACATCAAAATGATGAGGTGTATTTTATTTGCATGATATGAACATAACTTTCTTTTAATTAAAGTCAATCACACCATTACTACATAATTAAGCAATACAAACAGGGTTCAGTGTGTATATAAGCATGACTATTAGCATTTTAAAGGTACTGAAACATATGATGCAGAAAGTGAATGAATAACTTGTATGAATCTCTTAAGAAATTGGATACATTGCTTAATATCCAAGAATGTTAGTTCAATAATTTAATGAATTTAAAATAAATAATAAATTAGAAGAGACTAAGACTAAAGTGGAATAGTATCCACATACTGCAATATACCAGAATTTCATAAGTGCATTAAAATGATTGTTGTAAATATAATAACTTTTATGCATTAAAAAAACAGAAAATAGAATAATATGTCATAATTATACAAAATACTTTTTTAAGCTCAAAAGATTTCATTCTTAAATTCATCAGCTAGCTCGACAAGTACCTAAATAAGTGCAAATGACATATCAAGCAGCAGAATTTTTATTTATTTATTTTTAGTATTATATATCCCTCTAAGGTTTATTATATATATATATGAGTTCTAAAATGCTCATATATATGAGTATATCAAAATTATGAATGATAAAAATGATATTAATGAGTAATTAATGATATTAAATGAGTATATTAAAATAAAAATATTGATATACTCATACCCCCATCCCACTGTCTAATGTTCTCTAAACAAATAAAAAGAATTTTTTGAATTTTTTTCTGATACTTTCATTTAAGAAAATGATAAATTTTCTATAATATCTTTCTTAATTATTATTACCTTCTTTTCTTAATATTTAATAGAATATAAATTTTCTATTAAATATTTTTATACAAGTTTTTGAATAATAATTTAAGTAGAATCTTGATCAAGATAATTAATTCTCACTTTGATAGAAGCATTCCACAGCCAAATGTTCATTTCCAATATCTGTGATTTTCACACATTTTTTTGATAAATATTTTAAATACACAAGAGAAATGTAAAAAGATCATTTCACTACGTGTTTAAATTAATATGAAATCATTTTAAGTTCATTCATATTTAACTACTTTTGTTTTACCAATTAAAAATTCATAACTGCTTCCTTACAGAATATACAGATTAATTAACAATATAATAAAGAATGTATACAAATAATATCAACATACTTCTCCATTCTGACTAGATCTCTCTTCTTTGGCACGTTCCCACAGCTCAAAAGCAATATTAAACGCTTGAGATATAGTTAATGCAGCAGCCTGTGCAATTTTACGTTTTGAACATAAAAATGCATGGCATTCTAATGTTTCATTTTTGTTTGTCCCAATAAAAGCTACAACACGATCATAAGTGGCATCCGCAGAACAAAATGAAATTCTGGAAATGAATTAAAGAAGTGACTTCTTAAAAATAAAAATGTATATCATCAAGCAAGAAAATATTGATTATAACTGCATTCAAAACACAATGTTTAAAAGCATCTAGAAATATAAACGAAACAGAATACATATTTTGATTTAATTTGGAATTAATTGAATTCAGCAAATTTGTAATGTTTTCCATGATATTCAAATTTGTCAATAAAAATGTCATTTATATGTGTAGCCGTAAACAAGACTAGTTACCATTGGGCGCCAAAAGCTATTC
>JAOUZG010052944.1:1245098-1266628 GCA_026289955.1 Argiope argentata
ATATATATATATATATATATATATATATATATATATATATATATATACTATTTAAAAAATCTAATATTAAAAATAAATTTAAAAAATCCAAATTTATGCAACAAATTTCAAATAAAAAGCTTTTAAAAGAAAAAAATAAATAAGATGGGAATTTCTAAAATAATTAATCTCTACTTTACATTTTGAACAGATATTTCTCAAAATTGTTGAGAATAAAGATCAACATGCTTTTTTTTTTGTTTCAAATTTTGAAATTTAAGTTTTCATTTTAATATTCTATAAAATGTATTCACAATTTTACCTAAAAATTTATGCATATGTAAAACTGAAAAATTAAATTAATAAGATATTATATTAATTATAGAATAAAATATATATTATATAACTGTGCCCATATAAACCAAACTTTTTTTAAATTAAAGTTTTGTTTATTGAAAGAAATTAATTCTATAAATAATGACAGTAAATTTTGGTATTGAATACACAGTTTTTATATGTGAGTAAGAAGTTAATTGTGGTTGATTAGGACTTTCACCCTCTCAATTAAAACAGACTCAAAGATTTCTTTGATCAAAATTAAATTACAAATGATAAAAATTGTAATAAATAAAAAAAATTATCAAGAAAAGAATTAAAAGAATCATTACAAAACTATCTGACATGGCTTGAGATTTATTTCTAATATTTTTTGAAGAAATTTTAACCTCTGATTAAAATTAAAGCTAAATTTGAAACAGCTTAATCCTATGATTAAAATTAAAGAAATATTAAGAATTTTTTTTAAATCAAGAAACAATTCAAATTTCATGTTTTGCACAAGAAAATATTTTTATAATACATTATAAGCAAATCTGTAAACTCACTATTTGTTTGCAATTAAAAAAAATGCTTCAACAATCAACATCTAAAAGTTTTTGTCTTAAAGAATTAACTATGCAATTATATGTAGTAAAAGAAACAATATATGCGTACATAAATTTTTTTTTCAGGATTTTTCACATTCTTTAAACAGACATTTAGCTGAACATGCTATATGCAATTCTGCATTAATAGTTTTTTTTTAAATCCTATAGCTTATCTTAAGCAGTGCTAAAAAATAATTAGAAACAATTTTGAGAGAATTCCCCAATAATGATTAGTTCAGTGCATTATGATAAAAAAAAATAATAAAGTTTTATAAATATTGCTTCAAAAAAAGTAAAAGGCAAGGAAAGAATGAATAAGTAAAAGGTCTTGCATTACTTCTTACCATTGTGATGACTGCTTTAATGGCATCTGCAGTTGTTTGCTGATCATTAGGCTCATCTACTAAAGTGCTGCCTAAATACTTAACATAAAATGTAATTCCATCTAAAACAGGTTCTTTAATTGAATCATCCCATTCTTCGGGCAATTCTATATTAAAAACAAGAACATTATCAATAATTGAGTTTAAAAACTTTATTAAAAATTTAAAACTTTTAATATATAATTTAATATCTGCAATAGAAAAAAAAATTATATGATTAACATTATGCTACCTGCCATTACCATGTTATTTATTTATAAATAAAGAATTTTTTTATTCATTAATTATTCATTTTACGAAAATTATAATTTTAATTAAAAATTAATTTTGTAAAAATAAAAATTTATAATCTTTGAAAAGTCTTTAAAAATTGCAGATAAAAGAAGTCCTACAGGAGCCAACCAAAAGAATTTTGATCAAACATGGACAACAAATATCATTAAATCATTCCTATATTTTATTTCCTTCGAATTTTAAAATGGGTTTTAAATTTATTAAATAATTTTTCTTGTATAATTATTCTTAGACCAAATAAAACATTTCATATTGTGTATTTTTAACAATGTATATTTTTAGAGAGGGATAATAATAGTAAAGAAAAACTATTACCAACTACATTGAAAGGTTGAATAAGCATATTAATTGAAATACATTGTTTCACCATATGACAGAATGAGAAATGCATTCACAATATCAAATTAATAAAATCCTAAAATAATGGCAAATGAAGAAATGAAGGGTTAACACTAGTAAACTAATTAGTACTAGCCATCTCTGGCAACCAACTGGTCTGCCAATCTTAATGCTTGTTAAAATTTTCAATCAAATATGTCAGGTAATGTTTTTTTTTTTAGTTTATTCATCATATATTTTTAGGCTTCTGATTTTGATAATCATAATTCACTCATACTATTATGAAGGCCTGAAGCCACGTATTGTGTATTGCTTTAATTTTTTTGTCAGTAACCATAAAATTTCATTGTTAAATTAAAGTGAAAATGATTAAACCACAATTAAGATAAAAGTAAAACATTTTACTGAAATCAAGCATTATATATATATATATATGATTGCAGAAAACATAGTTGTTCAACATGCATGCAACATGGTCCTAAGTGCAATACACAATAATTTTCACAATTTATGAAATATCTCATGATTTATACCATTGAAATTCCTCAAATTCAGCATAAATTCAGTTTTTAGTTTTACACACATACTTCAAAAAATGTATGAAGTCTCAATTTTATACTTTCTCTTGGTCCAAATGTCTTTTGAGTAACTAAACATTTATATCTTCTTTGGTCAAGACTGATTGACCTAACCTAAATGAAGCATATGTCATTCTAGAATATAGCTAAATATTCTTTAAAAAAAAACTGTGCTGAATTTTTAAAAAAATTTTCAGCACAGCTCAAACTACAAGAGTTCTTATACACTATGGAAATTATTTTTGCTACAAATTGAAAAACATGTTCTTACCAAAATTATCATTATTAAATTAAATATATTTTTATGTGCTTGAATCTATTTTGTTCTCATTTTAGACAGAAAATGACAAGTAAAATAGTTCCATATCTGCTTATGACTGAATTTTCAGGTATCTATTTCAATTACATTTAAAATGTTTGATATTTGGTTTCATAAAGTACTATACATTTAATGCCATCTTGGAAATATATGCAACATTCATTAAAATTTCAAAATTCTTTGTGTGCGACAAAAAATATGGGCATGGAGTTATATTTAATATCTATCATCTAAAATTATTATTAGTCTATGCATATAAAATTGAATATCTCTGCTTCAATTTTATATAATTCAAAACAATTGATGAATTTGAATAAAATGTAACACTTATTGTGTCTTAGAATGTGGATGTATTAACTGCAATATTAAAAATTGGGTCTTTTTAAAGGAAGTGAAAAAGGAAGAAAATGATTTTGCACTTCCTTCTACTTTCTCCCCCCCCCTTTCCATAAGCTTGGAATTCATCTTTACATAAAATTTATTTTAATGTCAAATAAATATTTAAAAAGAATGGTATTTTAGTAATATTGGATTTTGGCATCATAGGAATTTTTTTTATCAGATTTGAATTTTAAATCCATTTTTAAAAGTTAATTTAAACAAAGTTTATATCTATTTTTTGGGGGTCAAAATATAAAATTTATTTCACTGATTACATCTATCAATCATGAGTTTTTTTCAGATTTCGGTACTTAAGTATTATACCATCTTTGCCATTGATTTAGGAACTCATTGGCAACAGATTTAAATTTAGCGATAAAGATCAACGGAATACACCATTGCCGGATTGCCATAATTGACGGTTTAGCAACTCATTGGGGACAACTTCAAATTTGATGATAAAGTACGCACAATACATAAGTACCCAGATTTTATGTCAATTTTACTTTTATCATTGAAAATTAAAAAAAAAACTTTAACGTGCATTAGCAGAAATTTATATTAAATAATGTCTGTTAAAACAGTTGAAATTTTTTTAACTGTTTAACTTAATTTTGTTCTATACTATAGAAAATTTATGATTTTAATACATTTAGTTGATATATAACCTTTCTTTTTTAACTGTTTTTAGTTTGAGTTTGGAAAATAATATTAATTCCACTTGATAAATTTGCCTGCTTTACATATTTCATTATATGAGCACCAAAGCTATATTTTTAAAGATGTTTAGATGAATATCTTTTTTAAACTTTTCTTTGTATTAGTTTGTTGGTAATATTAACCATTACTGACAAAGCATAACTAAATCATTAGATTTTGATTAGATTAAATATTAAAAAAATTGAAATATAAGACTCCCAAAACAGAATGAGCATCAACATATAACAAACAAATCTCCAAGCCTAAAATATTTCCATGACAAATAAATGCATAAGCAAAACTAAATATATTTATAATTTATTTATATCAAGGTATATTTATTTATATGGGCATTGCCATTCTTTAATGCACACATATTCTGCAACAAAAAAAAAATATTTGTATAATATTTGAATTTGTAAAAGTGCAATTCTGTAATATTATGACATCCAGGTGTGGTGTTATATCATTAAAAAAAAACTATTGACTGAAACCTAAGACCCTTTAGTTTGTCTCCCCTTCATATTATTAATCTCTGAAAATAAAATTTAATCGCTTTAAAAAAACCAGGAGGAATGTAAAAATTCAATATTCAGAACAATCAATTATATATTATTACCTCTAATAGGATTTAGATGTAATATATACTAAATTTGAAACGAAAAATGTGAATTCAAATCCTTAGATGAGTACTTATAGTCAAGGACTTTTTAGCTGCTTAAAGTGTTGTATATAAAATTTATTTGAAACCAAATTACAAACGTTTATCCTTTTTTTTACCTACATAAAGAGCAATTAAATGCAAGCTAAATTGAAAATACAGGATGCAGAAAAAAATAAATATTTTTATGCAAATTAATGTGTACATCTTTTTTTTCTAGCAATCAAAAAAATTTTAAGAATAATTTATACCAAATTAATTTAAACTAGTTCCTAGTGGTGACTAGCTAGACTGTTGAGAATACTGCATATGAATTCAAAATAATCTTTTAAGAATAATAGAAATTTTATTAAATCCCTCATTAGTTTTTTTTTTTTTTTTTTCTAATTTCAAAACTTATATCATTACGCAATGTTTTATTTCTTCACTTGCTAATTCTTGTTATATGTCCCCTTGTTTAAAATTTGAGATTTAATCTGCAATATGAAATCATTAAAATTCAATAAATTGATAAATGAATCAAAATATAAAATATACAAGATTAATAAAAAAAGTCATTTGTCTTTTTTTTTGTAGCATACTGAATAAGTTTCATAAATTTTGTAATATGCAAGAGAATTTTTTTTTGTCTTTATTCCATAAAAAATTCAGTGCTAAATAATAAGAAAGCTAAAATTAAAAGGATGAGGCAATAACTTAATCTATCTAATAACGCACAAAATATTCATAAGTATTCAGAATTTTGAAAATGATGTAAAAAAAATTTCATTGATTCCTTTTTAAATTGAACCTTACTTTTATTTGGCACAGCTTATTCTACAAAAGCAGAAGAGGAAGAAAAACAATATTTGAATTATTAAGAATGGTACCTAAATATAGTACAAAATATCTGTATTTATAATGAAAAAGGTTTAGAATTCATTACAGCAATTAAAGATAATATTAAAATATATTCAAAAATATACAATAAATTTCAAGTTGGTATAGAAATTAGGGGATACTTACTTTTTTGCTATATTTTTGGATATGAAGGTTGAAAAACATTGAAATTTCGCTCAATTTTTAATAGTTCTAATTTCTAAAAAAGGGAGGGAAACAAAGAAGTTATGTTATAAGGTGACATTTCTCTACTTCTACAAAGCATGTTTGCATCATATTTCCTATTTTAAGATCCTGTAATCTTTTTCATACAGCTTCCAATGCAGCCATTGTTCTATACTGGAATAATGTCTACAGTATGTAAGGAAGGGAAGGGTATTTAGTTTGAGAAGTAAATTTAAAAAAAAATACAATCCACGAAAAAGTGTGAATTGGAAAATTCTAATTTTAAATACATCAAAAATGCTATCTAAGAGAAAGTAGGTGGATCATTAAAAGAATATACAGTTATATATAGAAATACGCAAATACCTATATTTTACCGATTGATAATTTTTCACGTTTCTTTACTGACGATTACATTAATGTTTAATAGTCAATAATAACTGTACGATATTATGTATTTTAGAGGAATTATGGGGGAAAAAAACATTTTCTTAAGACTAAAAATATTTCAAGGCTACAGAAATGCATCCAAGGATAATCAATGTCTCAATTTCAAAATTTTTATATTTAATATAAAATGGCAGTTATCGAGAATTTCTATTCATAAAATACGTAGATAGAACTGAAAAAGTTTTCAAAGGCATAGAGCCAATTTAAATAGTGTCACAAGATAACTTGTAAAGTCATTCATTTTTAAAACTTGAATGTAAAAAAAAAACTTACTTTTATGTTTTAATCGGCCAAATAATCCCGAAGAGCCAACACGGACTGCTTTGAGAATGGACGCCATTACAGGAAGTTAATTTAAAACGCAAATCAATTAATATTGAACTAAGGAGTTAAAATATTTTCGGTTTCCCAATCCTAATGTGCGCTTTATGCGTTCAGCCATCACTCCACACAGAACAAAACCAAAATGGGGGGGGGAGAGAAACGAAACTCATTTAAGGGGCTTGGTTAGAGCACACACGAAATAATTCTGAACTAAGGTAAAAATAAAAAAATTCAATATCAGATATAAATACAAATAAAATCTAATATAAAAATTTTAAAAGTAGTTTTAAATACTTAAAAAAAGACTTGATAAGATGATCTTTCCAAAAAACAGATTTAGCATTTTAACTCCACTCATCCGAAATAAGGCTGGGATTAGCCGGAGGACACATTGAGGATCAATACAGATTCCAATTAATGCCTGTAGACGGCGCTAGTAGTTTGCAGCCATCTATGAGTTAACAAAAACTATTATAGGGGTTATAAGATTTGGCAAATAAGCATATTTCTGGCGAATTATTTTAATCTTTTCATTTCTTATGAGACTTAAGTTTTCTATTTTATTCCACTAAAAATTAGAATCATCAAACAGTTTTGTCTCTTTTACTCTTTCTGAAACTTTAGTCGTTTCTTTTTTTACTTGTTTCTTTCACACTTTTAATAATTTATCTGAATTTTTTTTTTACTTTAATTTGCATTTGATGAAAATAAATGATTATTATTAAAATGTATTTCATCATTACATTTTTTAAAGACATTTACAAAAAGTTAGTATTTATTAAATAAATTATTAAAAAACATATTTATCTATTACTCTTTATTTATTTTATTATTATATATATCTTTTTTTATTTGAAAGAAAACGTCTCCAACTGTGAAAAATAATAAAAATATTTTGATGCATAAATTTAATAAATAAGTGTTTTTATGTTATTACGATCTGAAATAACATTCGACTGCAAGGACTCTCCGCCAAAATTTTTTCACTTTACACAAATTCTTCTCTAATAAAAAGTAAAGTGTATCTGTCCAAAGAGGAGAATAAATATGCTTTGGAATTTTTTTGGAACTGCAATTTTTATTACTAAAAAATAGCAAAACAGTTACATTTTTTTAATCACTTCCGAAAATGTTTCCTTATTAAAAAAGAGTTTAATTTATCGTTAAAATAAAAGTATATTTATACATCTTTTTAATTAAAAAATCTTATGATATTTCTTCTTTATTTTAACAAATTTTTAAATTTTGCTTTTCAACAGTATCATTAAAATGAACGGCAAATCATTTTCATTCTTCAATCAAAGCTGAACAATTTTCTTTTTGTTAAAAAATATAAGATAAATTATTCATACTTTTAATATAATGAAATTAATAGATAGCATGTTATCACCAATATACATCTTTTGAGGCAGATTATTAGAATTAGAGCTTCCAAATTTGGCTGAAAGATTATTCTTGGATAAAAATATTAAGAAATGGTGTTTCGAAAATTAAATTAAAATCTTAATTAATAAATTAACAAACTTTTAGCTTTTTTAAAATGTAATTTTGAATCGAATGACCAAAAACAAATTTGCACTCTTAAAATTTAAAATCTAGTTCTGTTACCTCTTTTTCAATTTCATTTAAAAATTTTCTTTTTTTATATTAATATTTAAAAAAATATTTTTATGCATATTTTCATTAATTTAGTAAACTATACTTTTATCTAAGCATATTGCAGTGATATTCAATACAATTTTATGAGCATATTACTGTTATTTTAAATTTGTTAAAGATAATATAAAACTAAACACTTAAAATCTACAACCTTGTCTTCCTATAACATTGCAAATGAAGATTCAAATCTACTTTGTTATTTTCTTTTCTATAATTTTTGTATTTTATGCCATTTATTTTAAATTAACATACAATTAAAAATTCAGTATTAAACATAGCTTTTTTTAGAATAAAAAACAGTTGGTTTATTTTTATTTTACCAGTTTTTTTAATAACTTTTTTTTAACAAGGAAAAAAAGAAAAATCAAAAATTAACTTCCTATTAGTTTTAATACGTTTATTTAGCTCAAACATTAAATAATTCTTCCATCAACTGCAAGATAATTCTTTTTGAAAGTTATGTTAATTATTCATGCTAAATAGTTTGCTTAAACAGTAATTCTCATAAAAAGCTTAAAAAAAACAATATTTCTCATAATAATTTACAACTATATACAACTTGTTCTTTTCTTGTAATTCATGCATTGATTTAACAAAAATTATATTTATTGCAAATACTTTACAATTACTGGATACTAAATGCATGATAAAAGTAATAGTAAATCCATGAAGGAAGGACCAGATGATCATCGAAAGTGGCTGGTACAACCTTAATTATTTCGATTTCATTTTCAAAGCATACGTCTAACGATAATCATCCTTATAACATAAATATATTTTCAATTTGAAACAAGAAAAGAAGAAAAGGTTTGGGGAACACTGTGTTAATATATTAAATAGATTTAGCTAAAATTAGAAATCATGTTCATATTGGGCTCATGTCATGTCATACGACATACCTGCTTAGTTATGCTCTGACTCCACTTAAAATCTAAAATTAATATTTATTGATTGATTATCAATTTAGCATTTGTGTTCAGCTGCTAATTATGCATTTATATTGTTGAATGTATAGCATGGATTTTTAATTGTTCTATAAATTTCTGCTGTATTCCAAATAGCTTTTTCTTAATAAGGGATATCAAATCAAAAGAATAACATTAGGTTAACATACAAATATGAAATTGTAATTTCAATCTTATTAAACAATTATGTAGCTCGACATTTACCCATTCTTTAACATGTGTTACAAGATAAGCTGCCAACTGCAAAAAGTGAACATTTTTCAAACTTGCTTCAAAGGGTGAATGTGTGTACTTTGATGCAATGTATCGAAATTTCTAATTACAGTTTTAACCATACAAAATGCTGATGTTTTCCTCATATAATTACCTAAATGTATTATTGTACAAAAATGATACTAACAGCATTTTCCAAACTTAAAAATAAAATTCTTCTATTGATATCAATTTTATTATTGTACAGTTGTTTTTCTAATTCTAATATCAATAAAATAAAATAAAAAATTAAGTGTATTTCCAGAATAATTTTTATTATCATAATGAATTCATTTCATTCCCAGTATTCTATCAGAATTTAACTATTCAGGTAATGAATATTTTATTCTTTTGCGATTAAGTTAAGCTTGCTTTTATTTGTAACTTAAAGTTACATGTTTGTTTTTATATAACATAGTAAATAAAAAAATTGTGACAGAAACAATAACATCAGGTAATGATAATTTTTGAAAAATAAAAAAAAATGGAAATGGGTTATTATGTTTGCAGTAATAGTTGAAAAAAATTCTATAAATCAGGATAACAATTCCTTATGACATCAGAACTTTATCATTCAGACTTAGTACTTCAAAAATAACATTTGATAACTAAGAAATTTTCTTCCCAGAGCATTAACAGAGGTTTCTTTTATTCAGAAAATAGTTATTTTTCTACAGGAGTAGACTTTTCCTTAAAAAAAATTTGCTGTAAAGAAGCTTAAGCATGAATTGATTAGTGATGGCATTTGCGTATCTAATGTTAAGGAGGATAAATCTCCATTATGGTTACCATAATGGAGATTTATTTTCAATTAAATGTATTCATATAAAAAACTTTATTATTTGACATGCTAATTTTATAAAGAGATAGAAAAAGTATAAAGACAAGAGAGAGAGAGTGAGTAAGGAGCATATGAATCTTTTTAATTTTATAGAAATTTATACAAATGTAATAAAAAATAACAATGACACAATATATTTCTGATACTTGTTTACATATCAACTCTTTTTAGTTACAATGAACATTTATGAAGTAGACGATTTTTTAAAAAGTGATTTTAACTAAATTAAATAAAAAAATTCTTTTTTTAAAAAATGATATTGGGAATAAATTTATTATTTTTAGTTTTTTCCTCCAATTTTTAAACTGTCATATAAGCCTTAATAAGAATCATGTTTTAGAGGTAGAATTTGAATTTAAAGAGGAATTGCATAGATTACTGGGTTTTATACAATATATGGGGGAATATATTAAATCATATATTTCACTTGTAAATAATTGTGCATTCTCTTTGTTCATAAAGTTTAATTTTTTTTCCTTCCAAGTTTTCTTTATCTCTTTATTAGGAGTTCTTAATTATTTGATACATATTCAAGTTCAACTGTTCTTTCATTTGCTAAAATATTTCTTCTTTTATGAATACTTTGATTTTAAAATTAATTGGTTCAGGAATTTCTTTCAGTTGCATCTAAAATGCACAAAGCTACTTTGATTTTAAAAATACTGGTTTCATGCTAACTTCTTAATAAAAAACATATTTTGTGATTTTTCTCATTCTCTGCCCATCTTTTTTCTGCAAAGAATAAAATCGGTCTTTAGTTAATTGCCATCTATTTTCTTTTATTGACCCAATTGATAGATATAAGTTAAACCATGCAGATAATTTCAACCGACTTGTGTCATTAGCTTTAAAATTTTTACTGAAGGTGGATCTATACCAAATTATTTTTGGAAATTAACCTTTCTTCACGTTTTGGTAGTGGGGACAGTCGAAGTTGTTTTAAAAAGCTATTCTCCAAGTTATTAAATTGCCTAGTGAACAAATGAATTTTCAGATTATTTAAGTCAGGGATTAAAATTAAATTTTAATATTGATTCTAAGTAAATAGTTTTTTCAACATAATATAAACAGTGTTAAAATTCACTATACCATTGTAATGACTATTATTCTAAAATGATAAAAAATATCTTTCCATTCTATTTTTCTACAACATTTTATTCAACATCCTCATAGAAATTGCCCTTTTTTTTTATTCAGTCAAAAACCTTATTCATCATTTAAAATAATATTACTATAGCATTTAATGTGGAGCAAATGATTTTCATTTTGTTAAAGATTAGGTTTACTAATATACATTAAAATAATGATAACTTGTGAAGCAAAGCACTTATACTTTATTAATTATTATTGTAAAATCAAATTGAGAAGATATTAAGTTTTCATAAACTGGGAAAAAGAAAAATTTCTTATGAAAATGTAAGTGTTGAGTAAATATGACTTAAAAACTATGTAAAAGCAAGTGATTTTTTTTAATAATATAATTTACAACTCTGTTGTACTAATTTAGAATAAACTAAGATTAACATATTAAATTCAAAAAGAATTTTTCTTTTTTAAAATTAAAATTTTTTACTTCTGTGCATTATGACAAAAGTAGAAGATTTTATATTTTGAACAAATTAATAAGTATGAGGGAAAATAGTTAAAATATACAAGATATATGAATTTTTTAGTAAAAGTTTGCTTTTAAAATATTATTACACCAACCAAATAATTAGGAAGAATAGATTATATTACCTTTTCAGATTTAGTTTGGCTACTTTTTATCAAAATTCTGATTTTATGCATCAATAGAGGTATTAAATTCTGATACACATAGCTAAATTTTTATTAAGCATTTATGAAACAAAAAAAAAAATGGAATAAGAAATATATGTATTAAAAAAGATCATTTTTGCAATCATGTCATATTAATCAGTTTATGCATATGTATTTTTTAATTCAATATAAATCTTATGTTAACAAAAAAATTAGTTTTCATTAAATACAAAATATAGAATACTTTGATGATTCCTTTGAACATGTTTGATCTTAACAGGAAATAAATACAAAATAATAACAGAGAATAAGCCATAAAAATATGGCTTATTCTCTTAACAGAGAATAAGCCATATTTTTTATCAAAAACAAAGCAAAAAGAATTCAAATATATGTATATTTTTTAACAATATATATTTTTGTACATATAAATTATTCAATTTTAAAACAGATATTGAAGTGTTATCATGGCACAATATTAACATTAAAAAAAGAATAATTTAAAATAACTCTGGATCATTTAATGTATTTTTTCAATAATGCAATTTTTTTAAAAAAAATTACAAGAAATAGGTGATAGATTTTTATTATTGCCTTTTTTAGACCACAAAACACACATTCTTTATTGCTAAAACAAATGATAGTAAATAACATAATGAAAGGATGCCTGCAGTTATAAAAAAATGTTTTAAAAGTTCTATAACACTAATTTATTACATACTAAGGTTTTAACCTACACCTTCTCTTAACCTTTAAAATTTAAGGTTTACTTTCTTTGTAGATCTGTTTCTCATTAACCGACAGTCAAGCACACTTGCAACACATTTTAAAATGCGCTTCATTCTTGGTGTACAAATATTTTTCACAGTTTGGCGCAAAAAAGCTTTAATGCAAGCAACCATACATTTAGTGCGCCCTCTGCCCCATTCTGCGAGTCCTCCCCTCCTCCAGAGTGCTTTTCCCCCAAACTTCCAATGCTCTCTCCCCCTAAAAGCGTCCTCCGGTTAACCAGTCTCGGGAAATTGAAACCCTTTCTGGATTACTTATGACTTTATGAATTAAATTTAAAAAATTTAAAAGTTATCTGTAATTATTATTAAAATAATTTCGTAAAAGAAAAATTGATAGTCTCTAACTTATTTTAAAGAGAGATCATTTGCAATGAGTGCTTCACGGGAGAACTTAAGACTTAAGGAATCTTTCCTAAAGGAAATAAGCGTCAGTGATGTTATGGAAGAACTAAAGGCGGAAAATTATTTTGATAAAGCGCATCGTGAAATGTTTGAATTCGTTAAAGATTCGGTAATTTTTGTTTTCTTAAATTATTTAATCACTTAGGCTAAGCTTATTATATTGATATTATGCCTGCTAGTATAGAAAAGATTGCCAAAACTATGAATTTCAAATCGGTGTTAAAATAGTTATTGAAAACCAATTTAAAGTTTCTGTTGGGAAGATTGACGGTTATCAGGATTTTTCCCTCCTTTGTTTCTTGCTTAAGTTACATTAATTCCCAATATCAATAAGATGTATATCACATCATGCATTATTTCTCTTTGAATAATAATTATTTGTTATTGCGAAGAAATGAAAATCTGTTTTATAACAATCAAGTGAATCTGTATGCATTAATAAACAAATATATTTGTAAGGCTAAAGTTAATTTTAATTATAATAATACAGAAAATGAGTGTCTTGTACTTATAATATTCAAAATGATATATTTTGGAAGTCATTTGAGTTAATTTTTAATCCAAATGATTTTTAAAAACTGCAGAAAACTCATCTTTTGCTGATCATTTGCAATTAATTATATAAAATGTAATTAAAACTTTTGAGGTACAGCTTTAATATATACAAACTGTTCCTTCAAAAACAAGTGTTATTTGTGTCTAATTGCTGTTCCAGATTTTATCAACTAGATGCAATTTATATTGCCAATGTAGTGAAACTTCCCATAATCTGAAAATTGCTGTGCAATCCCAGGAGCCACTATAATGCACTAATATCACAAAAGTTTTTGCCAATGGTGAAATATGTAGCATGAGGAGACATTTTTTAAATGCATTGGGCCAGGGTATAAATTTTTATTCCTCTAGAAAAATGTATTCCTAATTCACCAAAGTATGGTCTCGTTTTTATATGCATAGCACGTTATAAAAATGTATTAATCTTTTTCAGTATCATATTAATTCTCCGACTTATTAATTGTTTACCCATCATATTAATAATAGTTACTTACTCATATTAAAACAAATTTGATGAACTTAAGCAATTACATACTGTCACAAGTAAAGAAAATAATATACTTTCCCAAAAAACATAGAGCATTATGTTTACAAAATGGTAAATTTAGTTATGAAATAAAATTATCCAAATTTTTCTAATTATTAATGTTGAAGCTTCTGCCAATTTTGTATTGTTTTTTTGGGATGGGATAGGAAGTTAAGGATAAATCATTGAGGATCATGAACTTCATATGATATAAAAATTAGCTAAATGCCTCTTTCTTTTTTGGTATTTTAAAAATATAGATTTGTTTTTTCACTGAAAAAAGCATTATTCAAATTCGCTCGAAAAACTTTTGAAACAATCATTAAATTTATGCAATAGAAAAAGAAAGCACATGTTATAACAAAAAAAAAAGGAATATATCAGAATTTATTATTTAATAAATTTATTCATGAATCTTTTTAACAATTTCTCGTAATTCTTCATTTTTTGAAACACCGTAAAAATATTTTCATGCAAATTTTTTAACTCTATTTAGGATCTTGACTTACAAGGTGAAAGCACGGGGTTGAAGTTTGTTATTAGGATGAGATTTAGTATATTTGTAGTATACATTTAGAATGTCCATTAAAAAAATATTAAAATGCAATCACCAATCAATTTCAAGAAAATGGACCTCAAACTTTTGATAAAACTTAAATACTTGATAACTGACTTATCAAGGATGGCTCCAATGACATGGTGGTCTACATAACCAACTTGTGTGCTGTAGATTAGGGGTTCAAAACAGGCTGGTAATTTTTTTTAATGATACTTATTCAATTTAAAATTTACAAATACTTTTAATTAATTTTTTTTTAAATATTTTTTATCCAAAAAAAAATTATCATCAAAATGCATAGTAAAACTAAAGTATTTTTTATATAAAAAAGTTATAAATACAGATGTATTAAAAAAATTATTTAAATTTAATTAATGATTTATGGGTGGCTTTAATTAATATACAACTTATTTTTATGCTAGAATAAATGTTTATTATTTTAATACTTATATAGTAATTTGATATTCAAAAATAGTGTTAAACATAACATAAATGGTGATAATTATTAATTATAAATACTCACATCATAAAAAATTTAATAAATATTTCTAAAAAATTATCCTATATACATTTATTTTTGATTATATATAAGATCACAAATGGCAACTATAGTGAAAACATTGGATACAAAATATATTTCGACATCTTACATAATTAATAAATGATGATTGTCACAAGAGCAATGTTTCTTTAAGAGATCTATGTGAAAACAAACTTCATTTGTGTTTAAAAATATCTCTATTTCACCAAAAAGCAGAGAAATGTAACATGGATACCACATCATCTTATAAAAGATTAGTAATGACGATTGAATTTTATACCATCACCTCGGGAATTTATTTCTGGATCATGTTCAATTAAATCAAATTTTTGTGTACTCTTAATATGCTTTGAACCATTTTATAAGGCATTCAATAAATTAACACCTGCTTTCAACTATTTCTTTTGATTACTGCAGTTGGCAACATTTGTTTACATTTTTTACAAAAATCAGCTGCTCACTTCAATTTTTAATATAAATGCAGTTTTGTTTAGTTAGAATCAATAATTTATTATAATTAAAATCCAAAGATTTGTAAATTAATTGTTTGAAAATGATGCAAGCAAGTTAAATTATATGTAGCCATTAATATTACGTTTTTAATTGTTTTTCCTTTAAATATTAAATTATAATTTAAATATTAAAAGAATAAGCATCTATCTTTGAATAAAAATAAGTAGCAATTATTAATTAAAATAATCTGTAAATAGTTAATTAAATTTAAATATTTTAATTTTACTATGTCTTTTGATAATAAATATTTATTTTTAGATTTAAAAAAATTAAAAACATAAAAAAAAGTATTTGGAAATTTTAAATTGAATAAGAATTATTAAAAAAGAAAAAAATTGTTTGTTACCTTGACAACTTCACCATTGGGAACAATTGCATGGAAGTCAAATTATCAGTATTTAAGCTTTACCAAAAGTTTGAGGACCATTTTCTCAAAGTTGCGACCATTGCGTTTTAATATTTTTGGGAATGAACATTCTAAATGTATACTATTAACCTCATCCAATCTGAGATTTTAATCCTGTTTCCTCCCCTTGTTAGTTTATCAAATTCTGTTCTATGAAAGGAATGCTTATTATTATTATTTTGCTTTTTATCATCAATATGTTGTCTTTTCTTTATTAAATTTAGCTTCCCTATAAGCAGATGCAAGAATTTTCACTTCAGCATATGCGTGATTCTCTGACACATGTGCAACAATTGCCTGATGAAGAAGGACGTAAAGAAAAGAGACGTTATATTGCTAAGTAATTTGGCCCTTTTTATGTATTTTTAGTACCACAAGGAGATTTTGAAAATTGAATTTATACATAAATGTGATTTAGTTCCAAATAATTTTCTGGATTTGTTTATTTGAAATATACTACTTATTATGTATTATGCAGATTTTATTTCAGAGCTGAACCATCTTATATACTGATAATTGATTTTCAAAAATTAATGCTATGGAAAAAAATGGATTAAAAAATATGATCTTTTTAGCATAAAGAAAATAAAAAGGATTGTCAGATGTTTTAGCCAAAAGATGATGAAGTCATCTTTTTTGATCATGCATTTGCAAATACATGATAAGTACAAATGTCTGATTTAAATTAAAGGCTCCTATTTTTGGAATTTTATTATCTGCATTTGATTCTTTGCAATATTACCAATTTTTTTGTATAGATTTATGTATTCAGTAATGGCATATTAATATTTGTGTTAAACTATATTTCATAGAATGTTAGATTAGTAAAAGTATATAAGTAATGATATATGTTTGGATTATAAATGCTGGAAGTATGAACTTTCATGTTCACGAAGATTTTTCTCTAAATTTTAATTCAATGCATAATTGTTGAGTTTGTGTATAATCAGGGTTGTCACACTACTGTGGAAACATAGGAAATTTAAAAAGTAAGAAAAAAAAACAGGGAAGTTTGAAATTTTTTTTAAAACTTGAGGATGGGTAATTTACTTAGTTATTATTCTTCCCCCATCTAAAAAATACTGAACTTTAAAGATTATAAGATTAAATGATCAAAATTATAGCTTCTTAAAATGAAACAATACTATTCTTAGTTGTGTAATATATATTCTACTCTGCCCCCCCCCCCCCCTGCTTAGATCAGTCCAAATTTGTAATTAAGTTGTTCCCGAATTGCTGCATATGAGTGTGTACAAGATTTCTCTAACTGGACAAAAGAATAGAATACCTTTCTTTGGTGGGAACATTCAATCTGCTGAGGCAGCAATGTGTAGTTTTGTCTACTATACTTGTTTATTGGGATTTTTTTATTACTTGAGAAATTGTGAGCTTATTCAAAATAGAATAGAGATTTTTTTTAATGATCGGTTTTTAACATGATTGAACAAATAAAAAAAAATTAATCCTGATTTTGCAATATTGAATATGCTTGAGAATTTTGTTACATGCTACTCACTTTGTAAGCAGATAATAAACTTAAATAATATGGAAAAACAAGTACTCACTGGTCATGCAAAAAGACTTGCCTACATGTTCAAAACAGTCACCATTGATGAACTTAGTATCTAAAAGGAATACAGGCAGAGATGAGATATTAAATCTGAAAACATTAAATTTAATACCCGAAAATAAACTGATTTTGAACTTTCTAATTGTAAGAACAGTAATATAAAGTTGAATTTATATGAACAATAAAACTTGTTGTGTGACATTGATCCTTTAATGCATTCAATAATTTTTCAGGACTTCACATATGTTCACTAAAAATGAAATAGCTAATAAATGTACCTTGGGCTGTACAGAAATGTTGAATCCTATTTATTAAAGATTAACTCTAAGAAATCGGTGGCATAAAACTATTCAGAAATTGATGATCAAATACATAAATAGGGAAAAAATGAATAAATGAGGAAAAAAACATGTTTATAATATTCTTTGTTTAGTAATCGTCAAATGGTTTGTATCATGATAGCATTTTGTGTTTTATCCAAGTTCCATAAAGTTATCCAGTCATCTGAGTTCTTAATTTTGCATGACTTACATTCAAAGAGCTAAACAAGAAATATCTCTCCCTTCCCTTAACACTTTGACTGTCATGGCTATCATATGTGATAGCCAGTGAGGTTTCCATTGGGACACTGGCTATTATATCTGACAGCATGGTGTTTCAACACTTTAGGCCTTGGTTATCAAAAACGAAATCAGATACATAAAAATCGTATTAGAGCTTGATTGTTGGATCTCCTACAATGCAAATTGATGTATGTGCTGATTCTATGAGCTTTTGTGGAAAATGAAATATTTTTAACATGCAACAAAAAAAGATGTATATATATATAGAAAGAGAGAGGGAAAGTATGTGATAAATATATAGGCAGCATGTGACAATAAATACATATATTTACAATTTGTGAAAATAAAAAATTTATAAATACAGCAAATTATTTCCTTTATTTTGGAATAAAGTTACATTCAGTGTTGGGCATTGAAGCAATTACGGCACAATTGAGGCTGGTCAGAACAATTGTCACAGTATGTAGAAGTTACCTTTGCTTTTTCTCTGGTCAGTTCACGACCTTCTGTCTTAGGAATGTCGATATAGCATGTATGACATTTACGTCACAACTTTTTACCATTTTCATGGACTCTATCAATCAAGTGGTGTGTTTTTTTGCACATCAAAATCAAGATAAATATCCATACCCAGCAGCTGAAAAATCAAGCTCTCCCTAAACTTAAGAATTTTTATTTTTGAGTTTGTTACATATCAATATGCAACCCATGCATTTACTACTGCAAATCCTAACGGTTATAATCCTAGTTTTCTGTACCATTTAACACCTTTTCTTAGTGTTGTGGCATAAGCACTCATTTGATCCCTTATTGAAGAATTTGCACTAACTTCCGTGGGGTGCTTTGGTTATTATTTTTGGTAGCCAAATCTCCCCATGTGTTGAAAAAGGAGTCAAATTGAAAAATATTGCTTTTATATGTAGTTTTATGTTGAAAAAAAAATACAAATTACGCACACAAAAATTTTGGCCCCGTAGTGAACATTAGCAATTTTGGCTTGGCAGTCAAAGTGTTAATGTATATATTTTGTCTTGCCAAATTTTAAATAAATAAAGAGTTCTTTTTTTTATGTAAATATGAAAATTCTTTTAATACAGTATTATTTTAAATTGTTGCCCCCTTTCTTTGCTTTTTGCACACTTTAAAATCATATTTCATTATAACTAGATTTTTTCTGAGATTTTATTGGCAACTCTGATAATGTAAGTATGTTTTGTTATAAATATTATATTCAAAGTCCCTTTTACAAAAATGATCTGGAAAAATTTAATCTTAAAACAAATTAAGCTTATTGTAAAGAAATCAGATTTCTTATTTTGTATATATTGTTAAGTTTCATCTATATCTGTGTTCATTCATTTTTAAATGTTAATTCATCAAACGTTTAAAAAAAAGCTTGCCTCCTGACAAGAATAATTAAAAAAATCAAATAAATTTAAATAGCATTAGCATAACTTTTAATTTGAAAAAGGTAAAAGTTTAACTATATTCGTAAATCGTTTGAGTTTGGGAGAATACTTGGTATATGGCAAGTGAAGGGCACACTCAAACGGTTAAACAACTGTGTTAGTCGGGTGCAAGCGAAAAATTGCCAAATAATGTAGAATTCTTCCAAATTTCTTTTCGTCCTTCTAACAGAAAAGTAACAAAAAGTTAAATTGTATACAAAGTTTAGAATTCTTATTAAGTTAAAAATTATGATTACATTAGCTCTTTTCATTACCTAGATATATTTTTAAATGTTTTCAATCTCATTTGATAAATTTATGAATATCTATTAAAAATTTTAATTTTTATCTATTTGTGATATATTTCTGGACATAGCAGTATCTACTGTGATTAAAATTCTCCAAAGTAAAGATATCTATTGTACTAACTGTTTAAAATACATCTAATAAATTAAAAAATTGAATTAAGGTTGTAGTAGTTGTTAGCAGAAAGAAATATCAATGTAAACATTTTTATCAGTTTTTTTTCACTGAACATATAAGGATTTTTTTTAAAAAAAATTTGGTGCTAATGTGGTATATAATTTATACATTTTACATTTATATAAGAGTTTTTTTGTCCCTATCATGCAGCAGAATTTCAAGTATAATGCACTATTTATTTATATTAATCTAAACATTTATTTTTTAATTGACACCTTTTGGGTTAGGAAAATTTTTGTTTATCATGTATAAAATTATGTATGTATCACTCATTTGGGGGAAAGTACAGCCACGTTCTATCTTCTCCTTTGGGAAAAGATTATTTTTATAAGATAAGAATCCATTTTCAAATTTTCAGGGCTGAAGAAACCAATCGGGACTATCTGTTAATTTAATCTATTTCATGCTATTTTACAGAAAATAGAACAAAAACACTTGCACAACATTCTAGTTTTTCACAATGTGGCAGTCTGTTTGTAATTAAATAAAGGGGGTGTATTTTCTACTGACACACAGCTATGAATAAATCAACTGTAAATCACTATTAGAGTTAAAAATACAGCCAATTATTTTTTGCATTAAAATAATAAAAAAATTTCATGTCTTTAAAATGTTTCATGAACATTTTTTTAAAAAAATATTTCTATTAATCTTTCTTTTTAGGATTGGTGTTTTTGGCGTAGAGCTGAATAAATTAATTTCTAAAACACTTTCTGATAAACTTGACCATGAAGCCATAATTGTTGCTGAAAGAACCTTGAAAAGGCTCTGCGAAAGAGCTGAATGCTCCAATTCCATGAATGATGGAGGTAAAAAAAGAAAGCAGAATGAGGATTCATCTGAAATTTCCCCAAATACGAATGAGCAAAATAAAAGATTTCAAAAGGAAGGTAAGTAATTTTTTCAAAAATCCAGCAAATATATATTAATGCAACTTATTTCTGTAACATCTCTTAGGCAAGTCACTAATTCCGAAAGAAATAATCCGATCAAATTATATACTTAAAACCCTAAATATCCATCAAGCCAGACTTGTTGTATGTTGCCAATGTTAATTGTATTTAATAAGTAGAATAGATTGTTTATATTTATATGTAAAAAATTCTTTGAAGTGAGATATGGGATTCTTTAAAAATATTATTTTTCATAATTATAAAGAATCCTATATTTATCTTTTGTTAAGATTTCTTTGTTAAAGCCTTGATGAGTGCAGTACTTCTTATTGCCTAGGAACACAGAAAGCAAGGGAAAGAGGCCATAAGAAAGTATTTAAGTATTAGCAAATTATTTTCTAAAACTGTATGTGATTTTGGTTCTATAT
>JAOUZG010052944.1:1271628-1307257 GCA_026289955.1 Argiope argentata
CTAAATATCACTACAGATGACATGTTAGTCTTTTGATTATATTACCTGAAGTTCATCAGTAGCACACAATTAATACACGAATACTTGTTTCTTGTATTCTTGTTTTTATTGCTCAAAGTTACTTCTTTGTTTGCTGTCAACAACATGTATTATTAGCATAAAATTATCTCCTTGAAATATTTTACATAAAAAGTATTGCTTTTGTACTAAATATTAAGTTGAAATTTCTTGAATATAGATAGTGATTCTTTTGCACCTTTGGATGATAATTCTAATGATTCTGTGAGCTCTGTCCACACAAGTGACCTTTCATCATTTGATGATGAAATAGTTGTATCATCTGAAGATGAAAAAGGTGAAAAGCGAGTGAAACGGATTTCTTTTAAAACTGGTAAGCTATGACAAGATAAATGTCCTGAAAAGGAACAATATTATCAGAATGGTACTTCTTGATATTTAAATTAGAATATAATAATAATAATGATACATTCTTTTACAGAAAAGTTCCTAGCTATTAGTTTTAATTATTTCTAATTAATCATATTACTGTCTTACCTGTCATAAATAAAATGATAATAGACCTATTGTATTAATTATAAATGGAATTAGAATATCATGTCAGAATTTTAATATTTTCTGACCAGTTTTTTTAATTTTAAATATATAAGCACATAATTTCCTAATACGGTGAAATCATTGAATACTCTGTATAATTATCTATCAAAAGATTGGAATAGGGGGTTATATTTTTCATAGCTTTGGGTATAAAAAGATGATATAACAATTGAATGTGCTCAATAACTGCAGATATAACATTTTGTTGTTGTTTTTAACTACTGTACAGATTATTCTGTATTATAAAATAATTTTTGCATTGTTTATAAATTCTGTATTCTTAATGTAATTATGATTCTTTAAATTTAAAATGATTTTTTTAAAAAATAAGTTTTTGTGATAAATTTTAATTACCATTCTTTTTTGTCACATTAAATTACTGAAAAATGTCCAAAAAATATTAATTATGAAAAATTTGAGAATATTTTTGTTAATAATTATGCACATATGTGTATATATATTTCAGCCAAAAAAGCTTATAGTGATGAGGATTTTTCTAAAGCTGGTAAATCCATGGTTCAGGAAAAAAGTAATACAGATGAAGCATCTAAAAAGCCTAAGGTATGTAAGAAGCATCTGAAGAGTATAAGCTATGTCTGAAATCTAAGATTGTCTATAGTTAATAGCAGCTAAAAAGAATTGTAATTTATTATGGTTAAATAGAGTCTAGTTCTACTGTGTTTGGTCCTTGCTGTTGATATTTTAATATCAATAATCTGTATTCTTTGTGATAAAACTCAGGATTCTTAATGTTGAAAGTTTGTTAGTTCTATCTCTTTTCCAGCAAATTAAAGGGGGGAGGGGAATTATTCCATGTATTAATAGCAGACTTCTATTTTTTAAAGCAAAGAATTTAAAAGACCCTTTCTACACATTCCTGAGTGGTCTATACCTGAAGAGAAACAAAACTGGACATTTTTTCTGTTGATTTGTAGATTATTTATCTGTGAATCAAAAAACCACAGGATTTTAAATTCCATGAAAGACTTTTGATTCATCTGATATTTATCAATGGATGCCTTTAATGTTTATGTCAAAAACAAGTATGACATGATGGCTTTTTATTATATTTAACAGATTAAGTATTGAGGCTCTCTACCGATTGTTTTTGGAATTATCTGTTTAATTTTTTTTATTAATATATGATTAATTGTTGTGTTCCTTTATATCATGGCATTGCACCAAATTTTACCCCCCCACCCTCCATTTGGAAGGGTGGTTAAACATTGATTTTTTCCGGAATTTTCAAAAACATTTCTTGAATTCTTCCAATCGCTTGTAGGTGTTTATTCTTTGTAGTTTTACGTAAGTAGGCTTATTTCTTTAAAATATTTCCCTCATTGTTAATTTTGTTGATGGTTTTTTTCCCCCCTTACCAAATGTCAAATGAAAATGTTTTTGAATGGCAATAAATGAAGAGGTTTAGCTTATTCCAAAACTCAAAAAGCTATCTACTTTGATTGTTCCATTTTGATAATGACAGTAGCGAACACTGTCTCTTAGAGGCCTCTAATAGTGATTTTGTTACCAGAAGAATTTTCATTGCTGCCAGATAAAATTTATACAGTTGTAGTTTTAGAATTAATGTGTTTCAAAAGGTAATTTTATGTGAGCAAGAACCTCATGAATGCTATCTATTTTTTAGGATCTAGCTTACTGCCATAAGTAACATGAATGAATATATTTCCAACAACAATTTGTGTGTGTGTGTGTGTGTGTGTGAGAGAGAGAGAGAGAGAGAGAGAGAGAATTTTTCTCTGGACTTTCTATAATTAGATTTTTTTTTAAAATATCGACAGAAGTTCTTTGTACATTAGAACTTCTTTAACAAATTTGTATGGATTTCCTAAGCTGTTCTATGTATTTCCCTCTGGTGACACAGCAAATATTTATGCAGTATTTTACTTTCTGCCACATTCATGATAGAATATCTTCTGTTAAGGAGTTCAGCACCTCAGTTGTCCACTGTTTGAATTGCTTAAGTACTGGACTAGTGGAGACACTATGAATTTGTGTATAACAAAACTCCATATTTTACGAAATACTCTTCTCGACGGGTTCGTTTATTATAGCGGGCATGCGGTGTTTTGAAAACACAATCAACAGACTTCAGAAGAAAACAACAACACTGACGTTTATGTACACACAAAGATGATGAATACACAGACGACAAATATGTACGGTCGAGACTAATACAGGACAGCAGACAGTAGCCCACAAGTAGTAGTAGTCCACAGCTCTTAAAGCACAGACAGAATCCAGCAGGAAGAGGGGCTCCTCGTAACTTCGCTCTACGATCTCTCCAGACGGCTGAAGTTCTCACTGTCTCCTCGCTTTAGCTGATGATTCACCACCACAAACTGGCTACTCCACGCACTATACGCCGCTGCTTCCACAGTAAGCATCACGGCTCAGCACTCGCTTGAACTACGAATACAACGCTGGTATTTCGACGTTGTTTCACTATCCTCTTGAAGACTCATTACTTATCTGCTTCTCCAGCTCTGCTTCCGGCTCAATTCAATTCACCATTCACATCAAATCTGACACCAGTTGTCTTGAAACAAATTCTCTTCTTAATGTGTTCGTTTATTATAGAATGCGTACAGTGTTGTGAAGACACACAATCAGCAAGCCTCAGTAGAAAATAAAAACAATGACGTTTATTGATACACAACGACAGACATGGACATCCAACACCGAAAAGGGTCATCACAAGGTAATGCGGACGCATTTTCTAGAAGACCTTTCCCTTAGAATTGAAAGCACTGTATCAATGCGGAAGAAAAGTCCAAAGTGACTGCACCTGCTATCCGACAAGTAACTTTTGCCCATTCAACATCAGGCAATGTTCCTCAGCATGATGCGAACGTTCGTAAAAGCCAAATCGAAGACAAAGACCTGAAACCTATTATAAAGCTTATGGAGGCTTCCAATGGGAAACCAACGTGGCCAGATGTGAAACATTATGGTCCTGAGAGGAAGAAATATCTGTCTGTGTGGGATTCCCTATACCTCAAGAATGGAGTACTTTTCCAGAAATAGAAATCCGACGAGAGAAAATTTTCAGGTGAAAAATGGTGTTGACCCGTTCTCGAGCCTCCAATGTCTTAGAAGAACTTCATATCAACCCAGATGGTGGTCACTTTGGGATCATGAAGATTCTCCACAGGGTCCGGGAACGATTCTTCTGGATCAAACGTAGAAGAGTGGTGCAGATCTTCTAATGCATGCGTCTCTCGCAAGGGACCAAAAACTAGAACTCGTGGGAAGTTCCAGAAGTACAAGGCTGAATCACTGTTTGAGAGAATGGCACTCGATGTGTTAGGCCCGTTGCCTCGCACGACCGATGACAGCAAGTACATCCTCATTGTCATGGATTACTTCAACAAATGGCCGGTGGCCTACTCGATTCCTGACCAAGAAGTGACCTCCGTAACAGAAGTCCTGTTATAGAACTGGATCTCCCGGCTTCTCATCCATTCCGGCCAGGGGACGAATTTCAACTCTGCTGTGTTCACAGGAATTTGTAAGCTTCTAAGTATGGAAAAGACCAGGTCAACGCCTTTACATCTACAATCAGATAGCATGGTGGAGCGATTCAATTGGACCATCCCAAATTATCTGACATCTCTACTTACATGACATATTGATTTTTCAGGAGTTCTCAAAAATATTATTTGATACCTTCTAATCTTTTATAGATGTTTATTCTGTCTAGTTTTACATAAGTAGCCAATGTCCTAAAAATATTTCACTTGTTGTTCAATGCTATTAATGATGGTGGGTTTTTTTTCACCCATTGCCAAAAAAATGTGACATGAAAATGTTTTTGAATGTCATTTCGAGACATTTAGTAAGGAAATAGAGATATTTAGCTTATTCCAAAAAGCTTTCTCCTGTTTGGATAGCACCATTTTGATAATGACAGCAGTCTGTTAGCAGCCTTTTATAGTGATTTCATTCCCAGAAGAATTTTCACTATGGCGAGATAAAATTTATATAATTGTAGTTTTAGAATATATTTGTTTCTATTAAATAAATTATTTTCTGAATTCATACTATGCTATTCTTTCTTTCTTGTTCAGTGTTAATCCTCCTGTATTTGTCATGTTATTATAATGCTAAAGAAATTTATTCTATGTAGCATATTTTTGTTCTTCAGTGTATTCAAACTTATTGCTTTAATCTGTTTCAGAATGCAATGCCTCAATCTGATAAATCAAAGAATTCTACTGGTGAGTTTTATACACAAACCTTCCAATTTTATTCTATGCTTTCTTTGTGAAATTCTTTTTAACTTTAACAATGAAACAGTTTTTTTAACAATGCAATAATATCTTCATTTCATAATATCTTCATTTTAGAAAAATTTCTCAACCTTTTAAAGTAATTGTACTTAAATATTAATATAACTATTTCTATAAATAATGTTAATGCAGCTATTTCTATAAATAAATGTTATATATTTTATTTCTAGAATCTAAGAACATTGCTTCACGACCCAAAAGAGAAAGAAAACCCAATTCAAGATATTCTGCTGCAGAAATGTATTTGTAATTCAAGTGGTGACCAGAATGGCTTAATTTGAAATTCGGAATAATCTGAATCTGTGACTGATCGTTATCACTTTAAAACTTTCAATAATTGAAATGAAATTCAAATTACTAGCAAATACATATTTACAAATCATGGATAATCATTTTAAAAATTGTGTGTGCTGAAACTTTGTGTCCTATTATTAGACAGGATAATTGAGGTTATTAAAATAGAGAAATTATAACTTCTACTGTATAATTGTAAAGAATTCTCATTTTTAAATTTTTAATATAAAATATTTGATAAAATTTAAATTTAATATGCAGACATCACATCAAGCAGTAAAATTTTATGTTCATTTTTAATAAGAAAACAAAATATCAATTAATATTGATCAAAAAAATTGTGTATGTACCTGCAGCAAGGAAAATTTATATATTCTTTGCTGATATTAAAGAATCAAATTAACTGCTTATTGTTAACATTTTTATCTTCAAGGAGTGTTATGTTTGATGTCAATTAAGAGCACAATTTAAATATTTTTAAAATTTGATAGAACTTGACAATATAAACAATTGTTTAAATTCTGGGAAACTAATATAATTAAATTTTTATCTCATATTCTAAAATCAAACTTATTTGCAGTAACTATATTCCAGTTTGTGACTATTTTAAAACGACAATAATGATTTCAGTTTGCTTAAATGTATATTTGAGATTTTTTGCAAAAATTAATAGAGTGATCAATGATACAGTATAATTTACTCTTTTAGAATAGATGAGAGGAAGAAATAATAATAATATTTGTATATATGGAGAAAAAGCTCACTTTTAAAACACCAAAAAGTTGCAGTACTATGATCAAGACAAATTTAAAAAAGGAAATAGAACGCGTTTCCAGGCACTTATTTGGAATATCTGTCTTTACTCCTCATTGAAGTTGACAGATTATTCCTGTGTCTTGAAAGTATATGATAACATTATTAAAAAGTTTTGGTTGACATTATATCTACTTCTGAACTGTCTGGATCATTTGTTTTATGATCATGCTTTTTCCAAGATATTTACATCAACTGATGCACAATTAGGGCGTTCTTTCCCATATTGCTGTTAAAGGGAATTTCAAAGCACTGGACAATTTCTATTCAAGGAATTTCATTACAATGATTTGTTCCATACTCTAGGACAACTTATGTTCAATCTTCATAAAGTACCCTAAAGCACTGAGAAATTCTCCAACTAGACTGAATAGGTTCTAATCTAAGCAGGAATAAAAATATGGATTTTAATTCCAGTTTTCAAGACCATGCTGCTTGTTTACACAGGAATATGTCTTGATCATATGTGAACTACTTTGTATTTGAGAAGCATTGCAAATGACATTCTCACAAAGTATGCAGTTATCATGTCAATGATATTTCATGTAACTTTTATTTTTTATTATATTAGATTGTTCTGTTATAATACTTTTAAATAAAAGTATTTAGAAACTCTTTCCTTGTTTGTATTGTTTCTATAGCTCTTTTTGTGTGATTTCATTTAAATACTTTCACTAAAATTAGTATTTTGAATTATGTATTGAAAACTAATTCGTATTTTTTATTATTTTAAAAAAGACTCTGAAAAAAAGTCTTTATTTTTTTTTTAAACAATTCAAAATTTTCATTTTAAATTTCAGTTCTAAAGACAAAAAAAACTTAGATGTTAGTGTGAGATATTTATAGCATTATGCATAAATTTATATCTTTTTTATGATGTAAATAGGATTCTTAGCCAATAAAAATTGTTTTATGTTTTCTATATTATTACTTAAAAAATAAAGATTTTTACTTGAGAAACTAAATTTTAAAAAGATTTTGATCGATTTTTTCTTATCCTCTGATACCATAAACTTATGGAAGAAACTCAAATATGTTTTATATGTTGATAAATCTTTTTTTGTTGTTGTTGTTGTTGTATGCTATCCAATATACAGTAAAATCAGTGCAAAAAGGGATGCTAAAGATGCCTGTTGCTTTTTAAAAATAGACCTAAATGAATTTTAAATTTTCTATTTTAGCTTTTTCCAATATATAATATGTAAAACACATTTTGAAGAGACAGTTGAGTTCTTTAAGGACTTTCATTCTTCATAATTTAAAAGTATTATCTAATTTTTATCTGTTATTAAGTTTTCTTAGTTTAAGCCGTAGAAAAAACATGGTATGGTGTACCAAATTTTTAAAAAAGGTAGAGAGAGAAAAAAACACGAGAAAGTATTCTGAACTTATATAGTTTCAGGGAAGAATTTGTTAGTTCACTGTTTAATTACATGAGAAAAATAAAAGATTCTGCCATTCAAACCAATTACAATGAAACCAGAATTCAAGTGATTAAAAAACTAGTTTTAGAACATAGATTAATAAAAAATATTATATATTCTTCTCTAAAAAGAAATGTATTTATTATGACTCTGATGAGTAAAACAAACTAATCTACAGCATTTATGAAACACATAATTCAAGTATGCAATGCTTTTGTACTTGATATTGTAATGACTTGATTGGATCCTATAAAATAAGAAGGTAGTTTTTAAAGATAATTTCTTTTTAACAGCCTTATATATCTAAGAATAACTTGCTCTTAGGTTAATGCTCATCCAGGTTAATATAATTGTTAATATTAACATCACAGTTGAAAGTTATACATGAATAATTCCTCGATTAACTTCGAAAAAACAGTCTTAAAAGCTAATAGGCTGTTAGCACATCAGGCTTTTATAGGGATAGCTCAAGTAATCCACTGATCTTCATTCGGTGGGTCTTAACTTAGAAGGCCAAATCATGGGAAGTTTCTCAAAAAATCTCGCATTTAATTTTCTGTCAAAACTCTGCTTCTCTTTTTCACATTGGTACACTTGAGCTCCCTGTTACCCAATAACTGTTCAGAAAAACCTCAGTGGTCTCCGATTAACCATGAAAAGGTTGTTAATAATTCACCCTCGTAGCTGACCCTTCACAATGAAAAAAATTGAACTTTGCATCCATAGGGTTTGGCACTATTCCCCTTTGAAGATACTATTTGCTTCCTCGGAATGACGAAAAATTCCTGTGTGGTTCTTCATCTTGTTTCAACTAATGGCTTGGTGACCCAATTAGGGAAGAGAGGATCTGCGTCTGGTAGTCTAGAGGCACTTAAGAATGTGGTGTTGTTACACAGCTGGACGGAACTGCCAATTATCAAGTGTGGGAATCAAGGAACTTTAAGCCACTTTCTTACGACCTGTGGGTTTTCAGACCAGCTAAGCGCTCCCCCGTTTTACCCCTCTTGCGGTTTCTTGGGGTCCTTTGATGCTTGGACACTTTACCGACAATTTGCGGGAAAACTTCAGACGCGTCCACAGACATCAAAGGACTCCAAGAAACCGCAAGAGGGGTGAAACGGGGGAACACGTGGCTCGTCTGTAGATTCGACGGGTCATGTGAACGTCACTTTGCAGTGATGAACAGGCGTCTCAGAGCAAAAGAGTTGAATCTTTACAATATATTATAAAAAATATTTATATAAATGTAACTAAAGATCAATTTGTTAAACAAAAAAAGATAGCTTTCATTTTTAATATTATGAAATCGATTCATGCATATGCTGAGTACTGTCAACTTCAAAATGCATAAAAGAATTGCACACTTTTCACTTTTTTAAACTATTGTGCCTTTGCATTTATGGGCATCTAATTATTATTTCTAAAAATTATACGATGAAATGAAATCATTGACAAGGACCATAATTTGAGATTTTAAAAAATCACAAATACCTCATTTATATTCTGTGTATTATTAATTTTATTCGTGCAGTCTCAATACGAAAGGTGTTGAATTAGGTGATGAAAGTAATCCAGTTATGCAGGTCAAGAAGCTATTTTTATTTCAAATGCTCTAATTTTGGTAAGTTAAAACGTCTGTGAAGCACAAATCAATTTTGCATGGAAAGTTGATTTTAAACATATTAATTTTCACATTAATTAACACTTAAAATTTGAAAGCAAATATTTTCTATTGTTTTTCTTTCTCTTCAAATACATAGAGATAAAATATGTTTTACTAATACTGTAATTATAATTCTTCAAAAGTAGCAAAATAACTTATTATAGATATTTCAAAATGACATTTGAGAATTGGGCACCCTATGGTCTTAAATGACGTCAGAGGGGGGATATAACTTTCTTGAAGTAAATAGCATCCTTTTTACGGCAGCTGGTAATGATATCCTGGACTTTAAGCCTACCTTTCACTAAACTTTTAGCTAAGAATAGATTGTATTATTGTTTGGGCCTGGTTGGGAGTAACTGGTCTAATCAACTAAATGTTAATCCCGAATATTGCGGAATACGTTTATCACAAATTTGGAAAGATCAAGCATTGAAAGTGACAGCCTTGTCAATCGATCTGATTAGGATTGGAAAAGCTGTATCTTTAAATAAATCATCCATTATATAATATTTCGATAATAACATGTATGTATAGGATAGAAAAAGGATAAATGATTACAAATCATTGTTCTTTGGGGAAATACTATGACTGGAAAGCGTTCGGCGTTTAAATTGTTACGTCTAGATGCTCAGATCCAATAGCCTCGTTGGATTCGATTCTCTTGGATTGTGAGTTCAAAACTCGTTGCTGAACTCTCCGTGTCCATGGTAGCTGATATAGGTTTAAATCTGTCGTATCCACAAAGTTCTCCAAGACGAGACAATATCACTGAGGGTACTAGATCGTTCTCAGATTCAAGTCTAAATTACGATTTGTGCGTGAATCTACCCGTAAAATGGGCCATGAGGCATTATTAACTGATTCGTACTCTTGGCCCTAGATGGTGCTACTGAAACTAGAGACGCTCTTTCGGCGTAAAATCGTTGACTTCGTCAGCGGTTTTGTCTGGGAAAAGTGCCTTAAATAATCAACAACAACGTTTACAAACATTGTGGAAGAAAATTTAACAGTTGCTTGAAATGTACAAACATTTCCGACAAGAACAAGTGAAATCGTCGCCTGCGTGGGCTATTTTGTTATAATAAACATTAAGACGGCAAAACTGCTTCAGAGGAAAATTCTGTAACAAATATTTTACAATAATAATTCTGCTACAAGCACTAGTGATTTTTTAAAAAATATTTTGATCATTGAATTTTGTGGAAATCCAGTGGATGGATAAACTGTTGCTTATAATATAATGGTGAGGAGAACTGATTAATCCAAATTAGGGATAATATAATCCGACTCCATGTAAGAGGTTTGGAAGGAACCACTCTCTTCTTTTATATCAAAAATAATTCTTTATTCGCTCTCCGAAACATCGCACACCTTGCCGCTGGGGGGATTCCCCGAATGTATTAATCCGCACTTTCCTTGAGGCGAGGAACAGAGTAATATTACGCCGTAATTACATTTATGATTAACGGAGAATGAAACGCACGTCACTTTGGCACGCTTTCTCCAAGAGATTTATAATGATTGCTACAATGGCCAGTGATCCAGCTGTGCATGATTACCTAGATGTCCCGATAAGAATGTTGAATTATTTTTAGCAGTCGTGTATTCAAACATTTATTGTAAAGTGTAGAATCATCAAAGATTTTTCGATTTTAGTGACTTTTCATGGTGTGCCTAAATTATCTTGTAAATTATTGTTGTAAATTTCCTTTTCACATTTTGTTGATTAATTGATAAGTTACAGATCAGCTCCACTTTCTTAAAAGAGTTTTAGTTGCTTCTCCCCCCCTCGTCCCCTTTTTCATTTTTTTTATTCTGGGTATACTACAATTTATTCTTTTGAAGGGTAAAATCACAATCAAATTTTATATATAATCATAAATATACTTGGTGTAATAATATCTATAAATTAAAAACAATAAAATGTTTGCTTATAGGACGATGGAAATGATCTTATACCCCAGTCACCCAAGATATATATTAAATTGTTCTGTAAAATATACTTAATATCAATTAATATCTTGTGTTAATAAAAAGAGATTTATCTGGTCCAGCTTAGAATGAAGGAATAAAACAGGACCAATCATCTGAGATATGCATACACCTAGTAACGCACAAATATTGTACAATATTGATCAATATTGTTTAATATTGTAAAACATTGTTTAATATCATATATTATCGCACAATATTATGCTACATGATGTGCTATCTGGGACAGGTCTTACGATCCATTCGTAATCCCCCACCCTTAAACATCAAGAACTAAACTAAACTTTTTTTTTCTTTCCTTTTTTTGATATTTTCTGAAATTAAAATTTTTATAACGCAGATTTATCTAGTGGCACTTTTCTAATGAGTCTATAACTCCGACTCATTAGAAAAGCGTCATATAAAAAAGCGTTTGCCTAGTAGATATTGAGAGTTTTCGTGATCAAATAAGGGTCGAAAAATATATTCGGTGCCCATTGCAATGCTAATCCGATGACAAAATTTTCTACCCTGCGGTCTTATTCACAACAAATTTTCTCTTTTTATTGTTTTTTGATAAAGAAATTGGAAACAGCCTAACCTAGGTAGCACATACTGTGGCACAAAATTGTACAATATTTTGTGATATTATATGATATTAAACAAAATTTCTTAATATTAAACAATATTGCAAATATTGATCAATATTGTACAATATTTGTGTGCTACTAGGGAAGAGAAAAATAAACTAACGAAAATAATGAGAGGAAATATCTGATAAAACTATTTATAAGATTCTGATATTCAAGAAAATTTACAAAGTAAGAAAAAACTATGGAAAACACATTATTAAGTCAACTATATCTTTTAAACTTAAAAAAATAATCAGTATTATATTTATCCAATGAAAGGAATAAGTTTCAATGGAATCGATTTAAATTCTTCAATTTGTAACCCCCTCCCCACAAGAATCGGCATTGTTGATATTGAAGAGTTTATTTCTGCCTTTTGAAAGTGATATTAACGTTTAAGCGAGATGCATGCGATTTTAATATTGTAAGATCCTTTAAATTTGTAAGAATGTCGCAATTAGATCTCTCACAATTCCATGTCAGTTTGTAATGAAACCGGTGAGAGACTGTTTTCTGTTCTAAAAGGCATCAAGAACTAGTAAGGGTTCGGCAAAAGTATGGAAACACCTTAAAACTTTTTTTCTTGCCTAATATAATGTAGGAAACCATTGGAATTCAAAATAGCTTGCAGTCTTTCCGAAATGGATAAATAAAGTTTCCGTATCCTTGCCAAAGGAATCGTGCTCCATTCTTCTTGCAAAGCATTGGCAAGTTCAGGTAACGATGACAGTGATGGATAGCGATAATGTATTTTCTGCTCCATTGTAGACCATAATGGATCAATGATATTGAGGATAGGGGACTATGGTGACCAGGGGAAATAACATAAATTATCCATGGGTTCAGAAAACCAATACTGGAAAATGAGCTGTGTGAACAGATGCATTGTCGTCTTGGAAAACACCATCACCTTTGGGGAACAAAGTTTGTACTATAGGATGTTCCAAAATATTAACATACTCCTTGGCAGTAATGCTCTTTAGCAGAATTAGTATGGGATCCACAGAAAAACACGATATGATTGTCTAAACCATCACAGAACCTCTCTTGTTTCGCTCTCGGAAATAAGCAGTTTATATTATGGGCTTGTGATGGCTTTCGCAAGATGTAAACTTTATCGGAAGTAGGAAACAAGATTCATCTGAAAATGTTACTGTCTTCTATTGCTCCACAGAAACCAGACTTTATGAAAACCACTTTTTCTTGTTACGAGCATTAGCATCACTGATGAATGGATTTTGAATTGCAGCTCGGCGAGAAATGCTTTTTTCCCCATAATCATCCTTAATAATCGGCCTTCACTATGAAGGGGTCCGGCTGCAAAAAGTCATAAATAACCTTAATTTTTCGTGAAGTAAAAAAAATACAAACACGAACACACATTACTAATGCATGCTTATTTAATGTGTGTAATGGTTACTGTCTGAGCACTCAAAAAGAATAAATCTCGGGGTAATTTTAATTTAAAACATTTAATGAACATAGACAGCTTTACATTACAAGTAAACAAAGACAAACAATTAAACATTTACAGTTACAAGTCATATTAATGGGACAAGATAAATTTAGACGTTAACCAGGGGAAGTCCGACTCGCTCTGGCGGAAGTTCTCTTTTAAGCCACCAGGAGGCTGCAAGGCGGGAATATAGCAGTCCCGCATTTACGGAATATATTATTCCACTACACTCCCCCTCTGGTTCCGATAAAACGTCTCGTTGAGGGACCAGCAGTTTTTGGTCGTTGGCTTCGTCTGAGAGTTGCTTGTGGGTTGGGTTTAGGATCAAGGGCCCGAGGTCTGCCTCGCTTACGTAGTGGTGTAACAGGAACTGTATTTTCGTTTGAACACTTTGTTAATGCAGACACATGATACTGTCCCACTGGTTCTTGGGGCTTGTCAACATGAGCCACTTCATATGATGTTGGAGACCTTTGGGTGTAAATGATATATGGTCCGTCTCTTTTAGGAAAGAATTTTGCTGTTCTGGCTTTGGAAGAATTACTTTTCGGGTATAGTGTAACCCACACTTTATTACCTGGTTTATACTGCGGTGATTTGCGTCGTTTTTGGTCCGCATAGGACTTTCTTTGATCTTGTTTGGTTTCGACTCTATCTCGAATGTCATTGGAGATGCTAGCCAGTCTTTTGAGGTATGGGGTAATTTCTGGCACGAAATTATCATTGTCGGCAATTGCACGGAAATCATTTGTCACATCATCAATTGTCCTCATTTCACGACCAAATTGCAGAAATGCTGCGGTTTCGCCAGTAGTATCACACTTAGCACTGTTCATGGCAAACCGAATCATTGGGAGTTTTTCATTCCAAGTAGTATGATCGTCACCCACAAGAATCGCAAGACGCGGCTTCAGATCCCTATTTTTCCGTTCAACAGGATTTGCCTGTGGGTGATATACTGGTGTGAGCTTTTGGTCAATACTCAAGAGGAAGCACAGTTGTTGCATAACGGCGGAGACGAACTGAGTTCCGTTGTCACTTATTATTCTCCTAGGAATACCATATCGCAGGAAAATTTCTTCCACAAGCGCAGTGGCACATTCATTCGCTGTAGCTGTAGTGAGAGAAAATAATTCTACTCACTTCGTTGAGCAGTCTTCAACTATAAAAATCCAGCATTTGCCATCTTTAGTTGCAGGTAACGATCCAAAAAGATTTATTGCCACAGTTTCAAATCGTTGACTGTAAACTGGTGTTTGCAACAGTCCACAAGGCTTTTGATTGCTGGCCTTGAATCTAGCACACTCAGGACAGTTCTTGACATATTTAGCTATGAAAGAACGCATGCCAGTCCAGTAATATCGTTTACTTATTCTGTCAAGCGTTCCATCAACTCCATAGTGAGCAGCGTCAGGAGCATCGTGATGTAATTTTAAACTCTCCACCCTTTCGTGAGAAGGTACTACTAACTGGGCCTCTTCAGCTTCTGAGGCAGGAGAATATCGATAAAGAACGCCTTTATTCATAATATAACCTCTTTGAGTCCAGTTGCAGTAATCAACTCCTTTTTCAGGATCTTCAAAGCACTTGATTATTTTCTTGAGCTCTTCATCTTTCAATTGCTTTTCTCGGATTTCTTTAGGTGTCTTCTTAGGTAAGTCCACAGAAATAGAGGAAACTTCGCACAACTCTTCATTATTTTGGCAGATAGGTCTAGACAACATGTCAGCGATAAAGTTACATTTTCCAGGGATGTACTCTATCTTGAGATTAAATTCTTGCAATTGTAAGGCCCATCTTGCTAGTCTTCCCGAAGGTGATTTAAGACTCATGAGCCACTTGAGAGGCTGATGATCTGACGGAATTATCACTTCGGCACCTTCGACATATCCACGGAATTTCTGGAGAGCCCAGACGACAGCAAGAGCCTCTCTCTCAGTGGTTGAGTAATTCCGTTCTGCAGAACTGAGTAATCTACTAGCATATTCAACGGGATGCTCTTGTTCTTCATGCTTTTGAAGAAGGACAGCCCCCAATGTGTAGTTACTTGCGTCGGTCCGTATAAGAAATGGTTTGGTTTCATCTGCTTGCTTCAGAATGGGTTGAGAGGTCAAACTTTGCTTCAGTTTCTCGAATGCATTTTGCTGTTCAGCACCCCATTCCCAAGAAACATTTTTCTTCGTCAAATTTGTAAGTGGTCTTGCAATTTCAGAGAAGGCAGGAATAAATTTCCGATACCACGAACAGGTTTGAATAATGGACTGTACTTGTTTAACATTCTTAGGAGGAGGCATAGATGTTATCGCAATTACCTTATCAGGGTCTGTTTCAACTCTTCTTGAAGTTAGCCATAATCCTAAATACTTCACTTTCGAGCAGGCAAATTTGCACTTCTTTCTATTTGCACTAAGTCGAAATTAGTCAAGTCGGTCAAAAACCTTTTCCAGATCTTGGATGTGCTGTTCGAATGTGGGTGACAATATGATCATGTCATCCAAGTACACCAATATTTTAACTGAAGGAAGTCCATTCCGGAAACGGTCCATCAAGCGTTGGAACGTTGCAGGAGCATCCCTCAACCCAAACGGCATTCTTTTAAATCGAAAAGTTCCATATGAATAGACGAATGCTGTTTTATATCTGTCAGCTGGGTTGACTTCCACTTGATGATACCCAGATGTTAAATCAATTGTAGACATATATTTGCTCGTTTTCGCATTATGCCACAAGTCATCCATTCTAGGTAAGGGATACGTATCAGGTAAAGTTATCTCATTTAATTTACGATAGTCCACACAAAGACTGTAACCACTTGGCTTTGGGACTAGAACCACAGGTGCGGCATATGGTGACTCACACTCTTCAATAACATCTCTTTCCATCAGGTCTTCAATTTGTTTCTTCAACTCTTCCTTCTTAGCAGGTGACAATCGGTACGGAGGGACAGATATAGGAGGATGATCACCAGTGTTGATGTGGTGTTGGACATAAGGAGTAGCTTCTCCCCCTGGTTCAAAGATTCTTTCATGTTGTTTCAACAGGGTGTTGAGTTGATTTCTCTCTTCTTTTGATAGGTGTTGGCCCTCTTCTTCACGTAATTGATAAGTATTTGATTCGACATTAAGTTCGTTCTTAATAGCACACAAATTTGCTTCTTCGGCAAAATCAAATTTTCGACAGGGAAAATCATAGAAAAACCATTTTCGTTTCTTCAGGTCAAGAACAACTCCAGCATCTTGAAAGAAATCCGTACCAAGGAGTGTACGATTTTCTTTTGCATGGGGTAATGCAATGAATTTTGTCTTAATGATTCTTCCTTCAAGTCCTACATCTACACACGTTTGGTAAGCTTCTTCTTGACTTTTTCCTCCGTCAGCAAGTGTCATAGTGAGTTGGGTCTTCTGAAAATCTGCACCTTCTTGTTTAAGGATTTCATATAACAGTTCTCCAGCAATGCAGTGACTTGCTCCGCTATCAGCACAAGCAGTTCCCATGATTCCATTTACGGTAATATTCAGCACAGCCAATTGGGTTTTCTTATCGTAACATGATTGAAAGATGACATTTCCAAATCGTGAGGAAGTGTTCGTAATAGATGGATTACATTTAGGGCAACGAGATTTGATTACACCAGGTTCACCACAGCCATAACATACTCGAGCAGGCCTGTACTGGACATCAGAATTGAGTTTATCCTTTTTAGAATAGAAATGACTCTTCTTTATAAAAGATGGAAGTCCGGAGGTTTCACCTTTTGGATCGAAAACTTTCTTCTTGACATAGGACATGTCTCGCTTTAATGTAGTTTTCAGGTTGTCGTAAGCATCAAGCTTATCGGCTAATTCCTCTGGTGAATTCCATTCAGTCCATTCTTCAATAAAATGATTTCTGAAGTCTTCCGGTGTTTTCTTTTTAATTTGATCCGTTATGATGAGGGATTTCAAATCTTTAAATGTTTTGACGTTTAATGAATCCAACCATCCTTCAAAATAGTCACGTAGCTCAAAGTAAAAATCTCGATAAGTCCCATCTGGTATTTTTCTGTGCGTAGCAAATAATTGACGAAATCTCTCAGCAGATAACTTGTAGCGTTTCAGAAGCATGGTTTTAACGTGCTGATAATCTTTAGATTCTTCTTCGGATTCTCTGGCTATAAGCTTGGCCATTTCTGCGGGTAATACTCCAATCAAGTAAGCAACCCACTTAGTTTCTGGCAGTTTCAGAAACCTTAACTGCCTTTCGAAAATATTCAGGTATAATGCAATATCACCTACGTTGGGATCGAAACTAGGAATAAGTTTCTTTAATTCATATTTTGGGGTGTCGTCGTCACCTGTCATCCGAGGAATTCCATTATCAATACGATTCTTCTGCGCTTCGAGATTCAGTTTCAATTTCTCCAACTCATATTCTCTTTCTTTGTCGAGTCTAGCTTGATCTTTGGCACGCTTTTTTTCCTCTTCTTTAGTCTTTCTGTCATCTACAATGTTAGATAACAACGCTTTCACTGTGTCTTCTTTGTATCCAGGCGAATTCAATATTTGCTCTGAAATTTGCAGAATTTTGAGACCCTGGCCCAAGACCAAACCCATTTCTTCAGCCAAAATCCTCAAATCTTCTTTCTTTGCTTTGGCAAGGAAAGCCATTTTGTTAAAAAAAACACTAAAGTCCTCAAAGTTCGATATTTTAAAGTTTATGCAGAAAGGGTAACACACAATTATCTAAATATAAAACACTTAATGCAAAACAAAAAAAATTTACAGTATATTTTGACATTGAAAAACCCCATAAATTAGAATTTAAGATATTTTATAGTGATTTGAAATTTGAGTAATCGATCCAACTATTAAAGAAATTCAAAGTATAAAGAAAACAACTTTGCAATACACTGGAAAATTTAAACACATTCATATATCACTCATAAATATTAAACATCACTATAATATTCAATTGACTTCACAAATTGTTTTGTATATTTAGCATGTATTGAAAAAAAATCGTGACACTTCCATTTAAGATTGATCAAATGCTTAGTAAAATAATATTATTCATTACTTCAAAGAATATACACATGTTCACACTTTTTAATTCAATTAAGACATGGAATATATCCTAACCACAAAAATAATATCGTGAATACAGCAATATTTGGGGTTTTTTTTTATTAAAAAGCTTATTCGCTTCTATCTAAAAGTATCACTTTTATTTATTCTTTAAATGCTATAAATATAATACTCAAAGGGTAAAACAAAATTCAAACAAAACCTTATTTCTTTTATTTATTTATTTCCTAAAACTTTCGTTCACAATGAAGAAAGAAAAAAAATATTCGTGAACACAGAATATTAAAAGAAGGTATAAAAAATAAGAGTAAACATTTCCCAGAATGAGTAATCAAATAATTCCCGCCGCCGTTAAATGAAAGCTTGCATATTCTCGGCGCCAAGGGGATGAAAAAAATGGTAACGCCTGGCAAAGCGAAACTAAAATGTAACTACTTAATACTATCACTTTTCAAGTAGGCACATATATCAGCATTTCAACTTCATTTTTAATTTTACTGACAAGAATTATTCATACTTTATCAATAATTTTAATTTTTTTCCAAATACAAGTATTTATTCAACAAAATACTTATCTGAAGCAATCTCCAGGTGAGACGCTACGAATAAATTCATCTCAGGAAGAGATAATACTTTTTTCCAACAGCTTCAAGTTATTCCGTTCTCGGGGTGAGAAGATGCACGTCTGGGATAGACTATTCAGTAAAACAAAACCTAATAGCTGGGCGGGGGGGAAGAAATGCGAGAGGGAGCCGGATATTCCAATTTTTCGAAAGTAAGGCCCCACGCTGGGAGCCAATTTTGTAATGGTTACTGTCTGAGCACTCAAAAAGAATAAATCTCGGGGTAATTTTAATTTAAAACATTTAATGAACATAGACAGCTTTACATTACAAATAAACAAAGACAAACAATTAAACATTTACAGTTACATGTCATATTAATGGGACAAGATAAATTTAGACGTTAACCAGGGGAAAGTCCGACTCGCTCTGGCGGAAGTTCTCTTTTAAGCCACCAGGAGGCTGCAAGGCGGGAATATAGCAGTCCCGCATTTACGGAATATATTATTCCACTACATGTGTCATTTTGTTTCCGCTAATACATTAATAACTTATTAAAAAATACAATTTAAAAGCAGTAAGGCAAAGTGCATTGTTAGAAATCGATCTTTATTTTATCTTCGTTTCAAGTTTTGTTTTTGAAACTTAGTATAAACAAACATATATAGAGGAACACATACAAAATATAACATTACATGTAGAAATAAGTAAATATAGCTGGTAATTTATAAGTCCATGTGAACCCATCCTCAAACTCGAGTCCTGGCCTCCGCTTGCGACCGGAAGTCGTGCCTTCTGTCTAAAGGGGATTTCTTTACTCATAAATTAATGCCCCCCTTTTATAGCTATTACTGCTAATAACAGCGTCATTCGATGCTGTATCTGCCAAGTACTTTCAGCACGTGTAAACGATATATTTATTTAGAATACTATTTTCTTAATCATGGTGCTCTCCCCCTCAGCCGTGGGGCCTCAGTGCATAGCAACCACCCCACACCCCAGATAGCCGCTCCTGTCTGCCACAATCATTCAACAGACACTTTCGTTCACTCTGTGATTTAGTAAATGATGTTTTTTTTCCCGCATTTCAAATATGTGGAATAGATCTTCGATGCTGTACCTTTTGAAACAATACACCCCTCAGTTACCTTGCTTACGACAGCATCCAGTATACGCACACCCACAGCATGCTCACTTTCGAAGTCTGTTAAGGCCCTATCACATGGCAAAATATCGTCTGCACTTTCGTCCACAAACGACGACGAAAGTGACGTCACTTGAGTATTTTCTGTCTGGAAAACCTAATAACGTAGGTTCACGTTAGGGTGTATTTATCGCTCTTTATTCATTTGCTCCTGCTTAGTGAATATCTGCAATTTTCTCATTTCATAATTCGCGGGATTCTAGTCAAGACGTTGCTTAAATTTGTAATTAAATCCGGGAAAATTTTTTAAGTGAACCCAATAGCTTTCAATAAATGGAAAAGCCCATGGTAGCAATAATAGATGTAATTTTTTTTAAAAAAAATTCTAATTATCTTGGAATTTGTTGATATGTAAATTACGAAGCCAGTGCAATGAAATTCCATTGCTTTATTAAATTGCAATTCTATTGACACGTTATTGAATTAGTTGGAATTGAATCACTTCTGCTTCAAATTTAATTTCTTAAATGCTTAGTACAATGAATATAATAAGGATTTTAAAATAAGACAAGTTGTACATTTATCGAATTTGAAAATGCTTTTCTAGCAGTTTTTTTCCTTTGAATGTCTTTTTCATTTCTAATAGTATCGATCTTATTGTCATGTATTGTAAATATTTATCCTACCATTCAACTAATTGTAATGTTTTTATCAAAATTTGTAACAATGAATTCTGTAAAATAATAAACTTTTTTAAAATTATTCTTAGTAACAGTTTTGTAATTATTTTTGTAGTAATAATGACAAGCAAAAAAAAAAATGTTGCTTCTGTGTTTGTATTTTATAAATTCTTATAAATTTATCTTATCAATATTAAATCTAAAACAAAAATATATTGAAACGAAAAATGATTTGTGGGTGTGCATTCAATTAAACTTAAAAGGTGCATAACATCATAAATAGTACTGAAATTTTAAAATCATTTTTAAGTACCTTAAAAGTGCTTATTTTTATAGAAAAATACAAATAAAACAAAAATTGATAAATAAAACAGAAGAGGAGTGTCAATACGTTTAAAATAAAATTAAATAACTTTTGAAATCTAATGATTTTTTGTTTAAATGAAAACTGATATTTGTTGGATCCATCTCGACAAATTTTAGGTTTTGTACATATATATATATATATAATATATAACTACTGCATCTAGACATGAGGTCCAAATAATTAAAGTTAGGGATTTGAAATATATCAAGAAATTGATTCAGGGACATAAAAAGTCACTAAGAACAAATTTTTTAGAATTTTAATTAAAAATAAAAGCAGTATTTAACTGCATTAGCACCACATCATTGAATAAGAAGTATTTTTTACTTTGTTTTAAAGTGGACTGATTGTTTTTTCCCTCCTTTTTATTTTTAAAAAATAATTATTGAGAATGTATCTTGGACTCGATTTGTATTTATTATTCCTTTAAATAATTTTTGTTTTCCCACACTAGTTCAAAATTATAAAACAATTAATTGAATATGAGTGTTCACATGATAAATATTGTTAAATTCTAAGGCATTACACTATTTAGTCTCACTCACTTCTAAAATTACTCTTTAAAAAATTGTGTTAAATGTTTTGTTTTCATTTTATTTGCAACTATAGAGCTGTTTTTTAAAAAATCTTTGTGGATTTATTATTAGTATTTGTAAAAAATAGGAATCATTAAATAATTTTCATTTAATAATAATAATCAAAAATAATTTTCCGAAATATGTTATTGTATTTTTCTTAGTTTTTTTCAAAGCTAAAGTATTAAAAGTTTTTCTTAAATTTTCAAATTGCCAAACATTAAAAAAAAGCCCTTCACATTACATCAGAAATTAGAAGCAATAAAACATTTTTTTTTAAATCTGACAATTTCCAAATGTGTGACCATTCTATGCATCTTTCTCAATGCGAATGTATAATCAGAAATAACATATCATTCTACATTAACTGTTAATTTGTTACATTTAAAAGAAAAAATGTTTAAAAAAAGCTTGAATTTTATTTTATTTTCTATCATACAAAAGGTGATTTAGTTTTTTGCTAATGATAAAGTATGATCATTTTTATATTTTTGTCAAAACCAAATATTTTTTATATTTCTACAACATTGCAGGAACATCTAAGTATTAAAATTTAAAATCACTATTATATTTTTCATTCTAAAATAAGAGTTTAAATTTTTAAATTATATAGAAGCTGTTAGTAAACTATTTAAGGAATTACTATTATCAAAAGATTATACTATTTATTGAATAAATTAAAGACTGAATATGGTCAAATATATTTCACAAAAAGAAAACAATTCACATCAGCATTAATATATATTTTTTATTTACTTGAAAATATCCTGCTGGATCTCTGAAAATTCTATCACAAGTTCGAAGATCCTTCTAGAGAACTATTTCCCATACGTAGTACCAGCTTTTTTAAAGTGGGGGGTCAATAAGTTGCCCCACAGAATGGGGAAAAGATACGTTATATAGATACAAAATATAGATACAAAACTTTCATTATATAGATACAAAAGTTTCACTTCGCTTTTTTCATTCTGCCGAAACTATTTTTAGTATTTAGTGATATGTAACATTTATGTATGCATTTTTATTATTATAGTAGCGTCAAGCGTGCTATTCTTGGCACACTACGTCCCTGCCAAAGTTTCAAATGATTGATTGAATTTCGTTTGAAAACGATATTTCCGTCAATATCGTCATTTTCAAGATGGTTAAAAAAAAGCTGACGAAGATGAAAATCTTGCTTGAGTGGTTGCCTGCGGGCTTAAATCGACAACTGTCGACGAAAGTGCAGACGGTATTTTTCCGTGCGATAGGGCCTTAAAAAAGCTGACGATGACGAAAATCTTGCTTGACCGGTTGACTGCGGGCATAAATAGATAACTGTCGACGAAATTGCTGAGAGTATTTTGCCGTGTGATAGGGCCTTAATTGATACTATATTAAAAAAGACAACTACTTGTGTATCTAGAATTTTTTAAGGGTGTGCAGGATGGAGGATGTTCACGTTGTCATAAAAGATGCAATTTCTTTGCTCTTGAATTCCCATTTGGTAAAAAGTAATTATACTTTAACAATCTTGTTTATCATATTTAGAATTGTTCAATGTATTGATATAATTTTTTAAAATCAAATTATAAATATTATACGAATAGAACATTTAAGAAATAATAGGAATACAATGAAAACAACAACAACAACAAAGAATCAGGAAAAATGAATAACCCTAGTAGCACACAAATATTGTACAATATTGATCAATATTCACAATATTGTTTGATATTGTGGAATATTGTTAAATATCATATAATATCGGCCAATATTGTATAATATAAGTCTACAGGATGTGCTACATGGGAATGTATAAAAATCGACAAATGAAATTTAATTACTCAAAACGCGGCCAGTTTAAAATATATTTAAAAAGATGTAAATACAAATGAAAAAACCTATACATATCAATTCTTGTAATGTCATTGTCATTCTCCATTTTTGCTTTACTCAAGCACATCCTGTATATACAGGTAGTACATCTTGTATTATAATATTGTACAATATTGAGTGATATTATATGATATTAAACAATATTCCCCAATATTAAACAATATTGCGAATATTGACCAATATTTGTGAGCTACTAGCCCAGGTAGCACAGCCTGTTACAGAATATTGTATTATATTGTGATATATTATATGATATTAAACAATATTCCACAATATAAAACAATATTGCAAATATTGATTATATCATACAATATTGTGCAATATATGTGTGCTTCTAAGGTATAAGCTAATTCTATATCTGAAAAACGAAGAGAGGAATTTAGATAAAATTCGTTATATAGTTACATCTATAGTGTAGACAACTGTTAAATTTTGAGCTCAATGCATTAGAGGCTGACCATCTGTTAGCTTGTACTTTTAGAAATGTGTAAATGTCATAATCCGAAAACGTAATAACTTGTGACTAAAAGTATCGTTCTTTCAGGAAAAAGGTACGTCTAAGACAAAAATGCGATTTTTGATATCATTACCAGAATACCAGGGATTAATTGCCAACGATTGTAATTACCACTCAAGAGATTCAACAAAAATACTATATTCAAGTCAAAAAATATTTCATAGGTATTGTATGCCATTTCTATACCCAGGTAGCAGGACCTGCCACGCCATATTGTTCAATATTATGCGATATTAAACAATATTCTACAATATTGGCATTCTGCTGTTATTCTACAATATTAAATATTATTGTGAATAAGGAATAATTTGGGCTACTTGGGTAAGTATTGTATACCAGTGCTATACCCAGGTAGCAGGGTCTGCCACACAATATTGCCCAATATTATGCGATACTAAACTATATTCTACAATATTAGGATTCTACAATATTAGGATTCTGCAATATTAATATTCTGCAATAAACAATATTTTACATTATTGGGGATATAGATCAATATCGTAGAATGTTGGTGAATATTTTTGTGCTACTTGCTGTACAAGGGGCACTCTATGTATTTTTATTGAAGAGACGTGGCGAAAGTTTTGGAGATACATCTTTTTTTATTCTGAGAATAGGTTTTTTTACATACCATCTTATAACAAACTGTTTCATTTAGGAATGTATTCCTAGGAAAATGACATTTTTCAACAACTTACACACAATCACAAATCTGTTTAATATGACTGAATTATTCAAATTAAAAGAATAGAAGCACGCATTTCGAATAATGCTGATGAGAATATTTCTCATATTTTACTTTGTACACTTTTGAAATCTCTAGATATGACAGCAACACCATCTTATTCTTGGTCTCCTGTATATTTTAAATTCAAAATTATGATTGCTAGATCTGCACGAATTAAAATTACTGTTGCAAACTAGAAAATTTTCAACTTATAAGGATTTGTTATAGTCACTTTTTTTACTGCACATGGTAAATTAAAACATGTTCCACTGATTTCCTTTCTTATTTGCCTATATCTACAAATGTGTGACGTGTATACTTAATAAACCAAGATTTCAATGTTATAAAGACAATTAATTAAACTCATTAGGAAATTTAGTCTTAAGTTGCCCAGACTTACTGTTTATTGAACTTTATTAATGTTTCACTCACAAAAGATGAAAATTTGTGAAATTAATTCTTTGATATTGTCTTTGACATAGTCAGAGTATAAATTAAATAAAATTGAAAACTAGATTTATTCATAAAAGGAAGAGTAAATATTTACAGGGCACAAGAAATGTGAATTTTAGATTAAAAACTACAGTAATGTAGTTTCAGTGTTGAAGTTATTTGTGAATTATTTTTAAATTTTTGAATTTCCTTCCAATTTATTCTTATTATAATTGACTCAACTTTCTAAGTATACATAATTATTATTCAACAATCCCGCTTCTTAAACATTAAAAAAAAAGTATGATTTTTGGATGGATTAAATATGCTGATATCCAAAAGCTAAATTCCCTGAACATGAAATAAAATTGCATGAAGGACATTGGGATATTAATTGTTAATAATAAAGATATTTTGCATACATGCCCATTGCTATGAGTCAATGCTAAGCAACAATTCTACAAAATAAATTGAGGCTCTAATTAACAATAAACAAATTTACAAATGATACCGGAAATGGTCATAACATCACTTGATGAAGTGAAAGTAGAAAATTTCAAGTGAATGTCAATATCTCTAAGAACAGTATCCAGATATTGAAAACATTTTCAAGCAATAAATAAGTTAGTTAAGAGTTGCAAACACAACGATTGGTATATACATTGGTACATACTAATATATCCATGAATCATAGAGAGAAAAACTTTCTTGATCTGGTTGTATGCCTTTCCATACATTACACTTTTTATATAAATCATAAATCTCAAAAAAATCATAATCATAAATCTCAAAAGTTAACATGATGTTGTACTAAATTTGGAATACTTAATGACTTGTTGTTTAGTACAATTTCATGCATTTTGACATTATCTAAATATTGTCCACATTTCTATGAAACATGAATTGCTTTTCAATGAATTTATTCGAAAATGTATGATAAATTTCAATGACAATTTCTTCTCATATAAATACTATATTCACTTCGAAACAATATTCTAGATTTTGGAAAATGCATTATTTTACATAAATGCAACTGTTTGTATTACACAACATTTTGGTTCCATTAGTTTTTGTTGTGTTTCCTCTTGATATGTTTGTTTAATTCAATAAGTTCCAGAACTGAAACATATGTTTCTTAAATATACACAAATAAAAAAAAAATCATAAATCATAACCCAAATCTACTGCTGAAAAATAAAACAGAATTAAAAAATTACATTACTATAGGCATTATATAATCTTCAGAAATTAAATTTTTTTAAAGATCATTCTTATATGTAAAATAAGTCATTAAAAATTGTGATGTAGATGTTCTGGTAATACACTCTTCAGCAACATACATTTACACTTTTATTGAAAATTTTTACTGATTAACTAGTTTTTTCCCCATATTTCAAAACATATTTATTTCCAATTTCAGAAAAATTCAAACCCATTTTAAACTTTCCAGGGGCCCTCAGGTAATACAAACCTCAAAAACCCTTTTTCCTCCAAATCATTTATTGATTTTAATTTAATTTTTATTCAACAGTTTAAGTAGCAAATTTTGAAGAATTGCTGTTGCAAGTCCCTTTCTAAAAAGTCCATTTCAATATTTCACATATAAAAAATCTACACAATTAAAATATAAAATTAACTTTAATTAAAATATTAAAAATAAAAGATAACTTTCTTTGAAACAATAATATTGTAAAAGGAGAGGACATTCTTTTTAAAATTGAAAAGATCCAAATTTTTCAGAATTATAAAATTGCATAAAGAATAAATTGTAAATGGTAATTAGAAAATTGTAATGGCAATTAGATAAAAATTCCAAAATTAATTTAATCAGTATTTGATTTTGACTTGAATAAATTTCTTTATTAAATGAAATAAAATCGGACATCTGTTGTTGTCTCACAGTTGAAACTCTTGCTTCAGCATTAAGGATGTTTTTGAAGAGATGTTTTATTTCCTCAAAATTATAAGAGTGAACATTCACTTTTATTTCTCTAATTTACTTTCAAACATAATACATGAAATTTTGATTACATCTTCAGTATATTTCCATTATAATTTTTTAAAAAAGTTATTAAAATGAAATGAATTATTTACTATTAATATACTGTTAAAGAAAAAAATATACCATAATACATTTGCAACAGCTGTAATTCCCCTCAAAATAGGCTGAAATTTTGTTGATTTTACTTGAAATTTGAAGGAATATTCAACAGTAAGTTAATTCAATATCCCTCCCCCCCAAAAAAAAATTAAATTATTTATTGGAGGACATTTACACTTTAAAATTACTATCAAAATAGTCTCTCAGAAGGAATTTTCAAAGTATAAAAATATTTCTATTGTTGCTTAGCATTAATTTATTGTGAAATTCATATATTCTTAGCAATAAACATCATGTATGTGAAAAGATGCTTCCCATTTTCTTCTAATCCTATATATATATATATATATATATATATATATATATATGTAAAGATATATATATACAGTTAGTTGTACTTTCAGTTGCAATTATATGTCAAGATTATTTAGTATTTAATGTATTTCTTTTAATATAGAATACTTTTTTAAAAATGTTGATAGTTCATGAAGCATGGCATATCAGCAATTTTTAATTTACATAATACGTACTTGAGAAATAGCCCTATGCTGTTAATATTTATTGCAATTTGTGCTAGCCCACTTTTTATTTTTCTATCTATATTTTATGTACATAATATTTATTTTTCACTTATATTACAGGTAAAATCTTAAAATGGAGGCATTAAAAATGTCCAACATTGCTTCATTCTATTAAATCTCATTTGTAAATACAAAAAAAAAAAAGCATACCTAATATTGAAACTTGCATATCATGGAAAAATATATCTAATTTTCTTATTCTGCTCAATACAATAGAAATAGAAAGATGAAATATTTGTAACAACAAGACAAAAGACAAGATGAAATATTCGTGTGATCGGTTTTCTGTTTCTTTTCAACAATTAACTATATTGTTGCATATTAAATTAAAATTATATATAAAGAAAAATAATACGGTAAAAAAATTTGGCATTATTAAAAAGATAATTTTTTGCAAATCACTCTGAAAATGACTTTTCTATTCTCTAAAGAGTATATTTGTTTTACCCTCTAAAGTGTATATATATTGATGGGCATAAGTCAAACGATCTGGTTCGTACAGAGGCAGTATTTACACTCTGAAACAAACAGACATAAGCTTTTTCTTGTTTTTAAGTATCAACATTTGTTTAAAATATCAATGTACTTTCCTGCCAAATATTCTTGCCAATAGATATATTTTTAGCAATCCCAGACTAAAAACTTCCCATCCCCCTTTTTTAAACAGAGCTATGAATGATTTTTATTAGATGTTTATGACCCTTACTAGAATGTTCGTACTGATCGGTTCCCACTGCTTTAGATCTTTCCTGTTTTGTTATTTAACCTCCTTTTGAGGAGTTGGCGGGCGTGACGCAAGAAATTACAGTACAGACGATCCAGTTTTGTAATAGAATATGAATCAATGTTTATAAAATCTGACTGTAATTTGCTTCTCCAAAATACGGAAGTACTTTCCGTTAGGCGGGTACATGCGAAAAATCTCCAAATAACGTAGAATTCTTCCGCATTTCTTGCAGCGATTTTGAAGCGAAAAATCGCCAAATAACGTAGAATTCCGCCAAATTTCTTGGCAATTTTTCACTTGAACCAGGATAACGGAAAAGTACCAAAGCAGAATTTGCTAAGAATTCTTTGTCCAGAAGAAATGAAAAAATATATCAAAATTAAAGCAATCATCTTTATTATTATTTCTTTTTGACCGCTCTCTATACCAAACTTTTTCTCCTTTCAATACATTTTTCTGTCCGGGATCAAAGGATAACGGTTAACTTATCAGAGACCCAAAAGCAGCGTTGTGAATCCATCAAAATATCGGAAAAGAAATATCCCAGCAAAATAGGCATCTGAATTTTAAGAACAGCAAATTGCCCAAAGAGGTTGCCGGACTTAAATCCCACATACCGGCATGCTCCAGAAAACGTAGACGACAAAAAAAAAAAAAAAAAAAAAATGTTGCCACTATTTTTTATCAAAAATTTTGTTTTCAGATTTTAAGGCCATTGTGAAGTTTTCCAAATATAGAGGAATACTTTAAATTTTGTCCCTCCTATTGAGCTTGTTAATTCAACATATAGTAAGATATCACCACAATTTTGTTCAATATTTTATGCGATATAAAATATTTAGGAGACATTGAAAAACTATTATTAATATATTTAGTAAGACAGTGGTGAATATCTTACTAAAATAAGATGGAGATATTAGGTGTCTATGTTGACCGTTTCCGATATCATTCGTAACTCTATAATATTATTATTTTTAATTTTGATTTATTTTATGCTACTGTTTGATGTCTCACAGCGACGTCCATGCTTACAAAATTTCCTATTAATACAGCTATTATCGTTTAAAATATCCTTTTTCATTTTCATATACCCTAGCACTGGATATCAGTACATTTGAAGCTTCCAAAAATTGCTCCAAATTATCATTTAAAATGTTTTTAAAAAAATTCAACATTTCTGTAGAAGCGCAGCCTTGCTTAAAGAAAAATAAAAGGCAATGAATAAAATATGTTTTATATGTTCAATATGTTTTAATAATGTAATTAAATACATTTAATTATATATATATATATATATGTGTGTTTTGTACTTACACACAAAACTATTACAATAAAAATATAATTTTTTAAAAGATGCTCTGCTATTTATATTTTTAACCAATCCAATACTAAAACATTTTCATTATTCAAAGCATATTTATGTGATTATACTTTCAGTTTTCTATCAGAAATAACATAATTTTTCTCCATTTCACAAACAACGGCAATTTAATATAACTGACATATAATTGCTGTAATTATCAAATATCAAAGTGTAACCTATTTTACAAAATTATATACATATATTAGTACAAAAAATAAAAGACAGTTTTTTTTTTAGCATTCCTTTCAACATAGTAGAAAAATTACAAATGCAAAATATTTAACATTGGTTTAGGAAAGAAATAAATGGTTTGTCATAGCAATCAAGCATTAAATCCCAATCATTAAATTAAAGCATTAAATTAATTTTTTTTTAAAAAAATGTTAAAATCAAACTGTCTTTTAGGTCTGACTGTAAAGTTGCAATTTTATTCGCTTTTTAAAATAATGCTATTTTTTAAAGAGATCTTTTTTCATTACTCAATAATAAATATGTTATGGTTATTTTGAGTAATTATTAAGTATGAATAATTAGTAGCCAATCTGATAGATAATATCTTTTAAAATAACTACTTATACTAATGAATTAATTACTTTTTTTATTTATTCATAATAATTAGTTCATGACATTGGCATAACATATACATAACAATGACCAACTTTATAAAAAGATACACTATTTTAACATCAATTTTAAATGAGTGATGGCTTCTGTTGTAAAAAATTTATATTTTTAAAGAGTTGCGTATATATTTATATTTAGTAAATTAACGAGTAAGAAAAGGAAAATGATATGCAACATGAGCTAGCTTTGAATAATTTTGTCATGATAACAAGTAAAAATTTATATGCAGAATTTATTGTTCTTCCAAATATTACATAAGTGTACTATTTGGAAGAACAATGAAGGAATCAAAGGAAAAGCCCAAAAATATTATTAGTGTTTAACATTATATAACTTGAAGTTATGTTGCACATATGAAATTTTTGTTTTAAAAGTTGATGATAATTTTTTATCAGTCTTTAGAAGTTTCAAAATTATCAAAATATAGCAAAATGTTTCTAGTAATTGAATAATAAAGACACAAAGAAATATATAATTGAAGATTTTTTTTGCCTATTTGGCAATTACTTGTGTGATTTGCAAGCATTTTATTTCTGAAGATTATTTATTTTGTTGTCAGAAATATATATAAGCAATTAAATATTTTTAATGCCTAATAAACCAATTCTTCATACATTTCAATATTTCAATTAATAAAAGAAATGGAACGTCAGCTTTCCCTAATAATTGGGGCTGAATCCAATCTAGATAACAAATAAAAAAATTTCCCAAGTGTTAAAAAAAACTTGCTATAATTTATTAATTTAATAATTACAAATACAACACTGTTTATATTCTGTGTACTTAATATTGCATTAGAATAATAAAATAGGACATATTTACACTATTTGAAATATCTGTCAAAATAGATTAATTTTTATCCTTCACTTGTGAAGATTCCCCCCCCCCCCTCCCAATCACAAGTGATACAAGTAATTACCCTACAACAACATAAAAATCAAATATATACACACTTACCAAAATAACCATTTTCAGAGTTTGAAAAATTAAAATTATTTATTTTTATTTCAAAAATATACATATTTATTTTAGGTTACGATAGGAGCATCAAGTCATAATGTTTATTGATCACTATTCTAATATTAATTTTTTTTTAAAAAAATGAAGAAATATTTGTATTTTATACATTTTTATTTTTTAGAGAAATTTTGCAAATGATGATTCTTTGAAAAGAAATTAATTGCAAATTATGTCAAAATCCAGGATTGGATCAAAGCCCTGAACAATTTTAAATTCATACAAATGGTAACAAAAATTTAATTTTAGGTCATTCTTACATATCAGATTTTAAGTTTATTTGCAATATTGTTATAACTTCCAGGGAAAATTACCAAATTTTTCTTAAAAATATTATTAATAGCTTCTTATTGTCTCTTTTTACGATTTCATTATTGCAGATTTACTCTGTTTCTATATACTAGCAGATTTACTATCTTTCTTCAGTAAAAATATAGTATGTCAAATATTATTTAAATGTATTATGCAATTAAAGATTTCAGACATATTTCACTTTAATAATAAAAGTAAAAATAATTTCAATTTACAATATCTTTTTCCAGAATCTTATAAAATCTCTGAAAATGGATAAATTGTAATTATGATATGAATAAAGTGATTATATATATTACTGATGATTATTATACTACTTAATTGATAAATTAATATATCAGCAATGAACTACTAATTAATAGTTATTCTTTGTTATAAAATGAAAAAAATTACAATTTCATTTTATGAACGGATTATATTGTATTCAAAAATGAAATATTATGAAATTAATAAAATAAATTAATACATCTATGTTTTTCAAGACTAAAAATGCTTCAAAATAGATATTTTAATAATTCAAAATGTTCTATGTTTCATAAAAATTCTTTACAAGTTAAATAGCATCAAATTATTAAAAAAAATTAGAAAAATAAAATTAACTTAAATTGATTAACTACATAATACAATTTCCAAAATTCAATGTATTTCTGATGAAATGACATATTTGGTTATTTATTTCAATTTCATATGCATTATTGCTTCATAATTGCAATTTTATTTATTCAAATAAAAGTTGCATAGCTTTTAAAAAATAATACAAGAAATAAACAAAACTATTATAGAATTGTTTATAAAAGATTCATTTAAATGTCTTTCTAACTATATTCTCATTATATTCTGATCAATATTCAGTATGCCAGAATTACTATGTTTTGCCAATCTAACATTTTCAAATTACATTCAAAACTTTTCAAAAATATTACAAAATGATATTAGATTACAAAATGATATTAGAATATGTAGACAAGGAATTGAGATAAAACACAGTTACTTTGGAATTGTTCAATATTAGAAAAAATGCATATCAATGTTACAAAGTGCAGTAATCTCTTGCATTGTGTAATATAGTTTAACATGAGTAAATGATACACAAGGTACATAATTTATAAATCCCCTTCTATTAGATATCATTTAACTTCCTCCAATTTTAAAAATATATAATAAATGCAAATTCATTATCTATGTAATGCTCATAACATATGACACTTAAGATATCTGTATTTCTTTTCACCGTTCCTTATTAAGTCAATGTATGATATTGAAAGATTGCTGTCCTTGATATCTTATTGCATATTTTGGCTGCTATTATGACATAATTATAAAAAAAAAATCATTTTGCCCTAGCATTTATGTTTAGCAGCAATTACTGTTAGCTCAGAAGTAACAACCCGTTCCCCAAAAGGAAAGGAACTAATTATTTTAATTTTACAATAGAAATAATTCCAAGGTTTAGAATATTCCATAGGGTTTCTCTTGTTTTTTAAAGGAATGCTAGTTTTTGTTGAATGGATAAGAGGTTTCGATTGTATTATCTATTAATTTTTTAAAAAAATTATCAATAATTTTGTTTTAATCATTTTTGTAATTATGTAAAAATTGAGTTACACTAAATGAAAACTATTCTTTCATAGAAAATCATTTTGTTAAAATTTTTTTTAACGAGAATAAATAACAATAAGATAGAATTCTCCCCTAACATAAACTTTTTCATTGTTTAATCTTTATTATATATTTAAAATTTATATAAAGAACATCTTCTAAATTTAAAAATTGTTAATTAATACTACAATGAAAAAAAATGAAACATGCAAAGTTTTATTGTCTTAGACAATGATTTAATATAAGCCCTAGAATAGTTTTGGGGGAAACATTAGAAATGCCAATATGATTAATTAATAGATTCATAAGATAACACTGGCATACTCTCAGTTTTATCAGTGGCCTTACATAAATTCGATATCAGTAAAAATTTTTATATTTTGTGTTCCATATAGTGTACTAATTAATGATGTATATTATATATTAAATATCATCTATTCTAATTAAAGGATGATTTTACTTTATAAACTTGTCATTTCATATTATTTGTTTACGAAATAATTGACTAGATGCATGCTATTAAATATACTTAAAATTTTCTGCACACATTTGAGATATAATTAATTTAATAACAAATTTTAAGAAATTACTATTCACTAAACACTGTTCTGTATGTTAGTAAAAAAATCTGGACATGTTGAATAAGCTCCTAGTTTATCATTCATTTTAGATGTTTTGCTTTAATTATTAAATTACAAGCACAGCATCTCATTCTTTCTGACGCCATTATTTTGATTTATTAAATTTTTTTAGTTTTTCAAATTTACAACTTGCTTTCTGCTTTGTTTAGGAGGGGATTAAATCAGCAAATATGGGCGAAATAAGATGACTCTCCCTTTTTAAATTATGTATTTGGGGTACCCTTTGGTATATACCTTTGTGTATGTACTAGTGTTACAGATTTAACAGTATTGCTTTGGTAGAGCAGCAACTCAAGCTGGGCAAATGAGAGGTTTTTCTTGTAGGGTTCTGAGCATGTTTTTGGCATTTTGTAGTTCTTTACAATGATCATTTTAAGGCTTGTCTATATTAAATTGTTTCATTCAGTTTCATAATTTAACACATTCTAAATTAAATCAACACATTAATGGCTGATTATATATAAATATCTATCAATCTATCTATATATATGATTCAACAGGAGTCTGATGACTTTAAGCTTTTTATCATTTTGCTACTGATAAACAAGGAAACAAAGTCAAATTACAGGAATTAAAGAAAATTCAAGACCTCAATTTTATATTTCATAAGAGCTTTTTGAAATCACATTTTTGTCCTGAAACAAAATTGTAAGAATATATTTTACTTTCATTATTGTTTAAATATTTTCTTTTTGAATTTTGGCTGCCAGTAACATAGTCCTAGGTGAACTACTGACAATCAGGGATACACCACAAAATTATTTACTTCACAGCACCTCTCAGACACAGTGATGGTGCGAGAGAGAATATCTCATGGCAAGGTTTGTTTGTTCTGATAATCACATTGTTTTTATAGAGCTACAAAAGTTTCAAAGAAATAATATAATAACAGCAAAAATTTTGTTTTCAAAAGTTTGATCATTATTTTTTAAATAATGAAATTTAGACCTTCAGAATACACACCTATTTTTTGCATATCAGCACATTAGCAGGCTAATTTTGAACTCAAATTGTCATTGTCCCTTATCTTATTGACTATTTGAATAAAAACAAAATATGAACATAAATATTTTCCCAAGATATATCTTCTTGTTTAGGATAGAATTGTGATTTTTAATATGAAAAATTGAAACTGAACTGAGACAATTTTTTTATACCTCCTTTGTATTAATTTCTTTTTTCCTTATTCCATTCATATGAAACTTATTATATTTAATGTAAATAGTTTTTCAGTATAAAAATATTGTAAGAATTTTTTTTAAATCTATATTTTACCTATGATTTATTTTTAAAAATGCATCAGAATTCCTTTCTTGACTATATTTCATGCCTATATGACAAATCTGAGCTATTATCATTTTCTCTAGAAAGTTTTATGAAGAGATAACTGAGTCTGTGCTTCTCGCTGTCATATCCGTAACATTAAAATAATCTGAAATATTAGCACAATCAAGGATCAAATTGATCCCATGACTCCTATAAAAGATAGGATGCATTGTTTTCCATTATTCTAATTTTCTTCTTCCGTATTCCCCAT
>JAOUZG010052944.1:1307657-1359110 GCA_026289955.1 Argiope argentata
TATATAATTTTTGAGTATGGCAAAGTAGACATTTTAAGTTTGGCCTTTTATATGTAACATTAGCAATAAAGCAAAAAAAAGCATTGTTTTATGTCTTGAAAACTATATAGTTATTTGATTTTGATGGCTGATAAATCATTAATGATTTCATTAAGAAGAGATATTCAATTTTATATGCTATAATATGAATATGTTACAAAAAATACTTTAAGTGATTGATTTTTTTAAAGAGGCAGAAATTATAAATGCGAAATGAAATTTAAAGAAGTAAGATGAGAAATTAACAACAAAATGTAGCTGTAGTTTATAATGATGATATTTATGAATGCATTCTCATTGGGTTATTGGTTTTTAAATGAGGTTAAAGGTTTTTAAGTAATAAATATATTTTCCAAAACAATGGAAATATGTTTAATTTGTATTTCAAATCTGAAGTCCTTAAATTAGTGTTAAAAAAGTGATAATAATAAATTAAAGTTTTCTGCTCCCCCCCCCAAACAAAAGTTTATCATTCTATGTTTTCAATGATTTTTTTTAAAAACTTGATTATACTAGTGTTTGAGAAAAAAGAAATCCTATTTTCAAATTTGTAATTTTTAGCTCAATCAGAAGCATTACACTTCTCAGAAAAAGAAAAGTCAATTTTCTTGTGAGTGTTTTGTTCATCATACAATGAAATGCAGATCAAATATTTTTTTCTATGCAATTAATCACTGAATATTAAATAGCAACTTTGAAAAATATGGAAAAATTATTTAATTCAACTTTTCTAGTTTGCATAGATTGAGATGGAAATGTGATGTAATTTTTACAACTAATTTCATTTATATTTAATCATTAAGTATTTTCTTGAAATATTTCCGAATAAGGAAAACAATTTGTAGGGAAATGTTTCATGTCTCAGTGACAAGCAATCAATGAGAGAATTAGCAAAAGAATATGTACTAGTTGATTGACTTATAAACATTGACAAAATTTGATGGCTTATAAATGAAATTCAGACATTAATATCAAATATAATTTTATTAAAGTTTCTCTTTTTAGTACATTTTTGCATAATTGAATAATTCCTTAAAATTTTCATAAAATTATATTTTATATATAACAAAAACACTTTAGTAGAAAGGGACAGAAAAAACTCATTTTAGAAAAGAATTTATTATGTCATAAGACAGTATTTTTCTTAATGATTGTATCCTTTAGAAATAGATAATTACATTTTAAAATTTTTGAGTATTATGTAGAAATTTCATAAGTTTTTCTCAAAACAATTAAAAAAATTTATTTGTTATAAAAATATAACCAAAGTGAAGACTTTTGTTAATTCATAATATTTTACCTTATGAAATAATTTAATTTATTGGATTTTCTTTTAAAGGGCGTAATTTTCAACATTTAGATAACTTCAACAAACTAATAAAAACATTTTTTTTTTGGGAAGCAGGATTTTTACTATTAAATTAAAAAAAAATTAATTAAAAAAACTCTACTTTAATAGATATTTAATTATTTTCAGGAAATTTCTGATTTAAAAATGTAAGTAAAAAAAATAGTAAATAATTATTTAGTATTTTAAACCGCGCGGTCGAATTGTATATTAAACTCCACATTTTATGGTTGCCTATGCATCATCAGTCGCTACAGATTTTCGCCGATTAGAAATAGAAGTATTTGACTTCGTAAAAAAGTAAACAAGCATTGCCTGTTCTCGCATAATTCGAAATTGTACAAATCTCTCATATTATTAGTTTAATTCATAAATTATATAAATTCTGCACAAAACAATCTTTATCACTGGTGCTTTTGTTTAAAGTAGTTTTAAACTATGGCGAAACCATCGAAGAAAAAAACCCCAACTGAGCCCCTTACAGTTTCTAAAATTTATGAAGCGATTCAAGCCAAAGGATTCATTCATACATTATGGTTAGATCTTATATTTGATATAAAAGAAAAGGTATGCATGCTATATATTTTTTGTTTTCTTAATATTAGTTAATATTGTTATAGAAATCTTAATAATCAAGAATTAACCAATGATTATTTGAAATCTGACTGAGATTTATGTTTTGTTGTTTTTATTATAGATTTTAAAATAATATGTAATAATATGCATCAGTTTAAAATGATAAATTTGTTGGTCACATAATTTTTTTAATGCATGAAATATTCTTCATTTAACAAAATAACCTTTTATAATCTTATCACAGTATGTAACATTACTTTCTGTAAAACTTGGGAAGCAATGCAAAAATATGAATTTTATATTTCTAGATTTAATAATCTAGATAGTTATAATATTTAAAAATATGAGTATGTTCTTGCAATTTATTAAGTTATATTCATATATTAAGGATTCTTTTAAAAATAATATCAGTGAAAAATCACTGTTTACTGATGTTTAATGGATGTATATAAGTTAATAACATGATCATATTAACATAAAGGAAATAAATATCATTGATCTTAAATGAAGAAAATTTACAGTTAAATCTTGAAATGTTCTTCACAATCTCAAATTTTTTTGCATATTGCCTTTTAGTTTTCTTTTTACTTGTAAATTAAATGAATTTTGTGATGCAAAATATTAGTTAATATAAAATAAAATTCTTATATAATTTTTTAATATTTACAGCTGAGCATTCTAACTTTTTAAAAAACTTTTGGACTGTCATTTTATTTATAGAAAATTAATTATTCTTGTCTTATTCATTTGCCCTATATAATGTATTTTTATAAGCCATTTTTATAAAAATATGTTATGGAACTACTTATGAATGAAAATTCATGACATGCAGTTATTACTCAAGTATATATAATTCTGTTGAAATTATTGTACATTTCTTACTATTCATACTTGACATATTTTCAATCATGTGCTTGAATGTTTCCAATGCAGCCTTTGCCAAATTTTGATTTATTTCATTTTCTTGCTATCAAAATAGATCAATCTAAGTTCTTATAATTTTTGGATCAAACTTTTTCAGAAGAATTTGCTACTTATCTATTACCGAAGCAAATACTAAAATTCATGTAAATGTGTTGCATTTGATAATATTATAGCTCTGAAAATAAAATGAATTTGATATTTCCATTATTCATTTAAATGGAAAATATTCTTCGACATTAAAATTTATACCCCACAGTAAAATATAATTTTTAACACTTTGAGAACACAATATTCATGTATACCAGTCACAAATTCATGGGGTTTTTTCCAACTGTACGATTAGCTATCATTACTATTTTAATTTATCACTTTGGAAAAATTTATTGTTTGACAAATGTCTGGTATTGGCATTGTGTTAGCAAACTAACTGGAATTCCTTTTATGCTATTTAATTTTAGCTGTCTAACTGAAATCTCTTTTATTAACTTATTAAAAATTTCTTGATTTTGAGACCAAAAATTCAAAATTTTTTTTAAAAAATTCCATTCAAAATTTTTTTTAAAAAATAATACTTTATTCTTAATTTTAGGATTTCATTTTAATATGAAATTTTTTAAAAAATGACTGAAATTTGTATAATAATATACTGTATATAATATATGAAATATGTATGCTTTCATAAATAGAATTCTTTTAAAATAATCAGATTGTGTTTTAAATGTTGTGTGTGTTTTTGTTTAAAGTTTTAAAGCCTGCATAATTTTCTAGAATTTTATATATTGTATGTATGAAGTATCTTTTTATTATTGACTAGCTGGAACCAAGGCACATTACTACCACAGAATATTGTTTAATAAAAAATGACAGGAAAAATGATATTTCTTTTCTTATTGGCAATAAATACATACCTTTAAATTGAATGTTCTATAAAGGAGAAGTATAAAAAATATTACTTTTTAAAATTTTATTATTTAAGTGCTTTAGGGTAGACAATATTTTTTGTTTTATCCTCTTCAAAAACAAATACATTTCTTAACTCTCCGATTCATGAGCATCCAACACACAATGGGTCTTGTAAGAAAATGGATTTCCTAGGTTCAAACTTCATGCGTGAAGTGATTGACATTGCTCCTTGTTAATGTTCATTGAGAATGCAAGTTGGATATGGAACTGACGTTGTTTGAAATCAAAAGGTATGTGGGTGGGCACAATGGCAGTGTGAAATGAGCACATTTTCTTCACTCGACTTTCCATTAAGAATAGTTGCCTTGATTCTTGCCTCATGTTAGTCCTGAGATTCTGATACATGTGAATTTATAATTAGTAAGTGATCTGCTTCATTGCTTGCTTGTCATTTCTTGTTACTGGGAAAAGCTCAGATTTTCTTTTATCTACCTGCTGTCCTGATAAATCTACTAAGTGATGAATGTTTTGGAAGCATATTTTTTGATGAAGCAATTAACACAATATATACTTGTATAACGGAAATATCACTTATTAATTTATTGAATAGATAGAAAATTTACTGTTTTCCCTTGAAAATTCTTATTATATATAGCCTACTTTGATTGACATCAATAATAAAAATTTTATTTTATATATGCAAGATAAATTCTGAATAATATGTATGATTTGCTGCATCCAAAATATCGTACATGCTGAATGACAATATCTTGTGCATGATTCATTGAAGAAAAGAAAAAATTACACTTACACTAAATATTTTTAATTTCATTTCACTCACATTGATTGACATGGTGATAATAATTTTTATTTTGTTTGATATATGTGCAATTAACCTCAAATAAGGAAGGAATGAAGGTGCGTTCTCCGGCTTATGCTCCAGAAATGCACATTATTTATATAGCTTTTGCCAAGTTAGGCAGAAACTAGGATCACAAATATCACAAAGGTTGTGCTGTTTGCCATTTACTTGTTTGTGTTTTGTCAGTTCTAAAATAATTCTGAAACATTAAAATAATTTGTTTGTAAATTTTTATTGTCTTCAAAATAAATGCTTATAATTGTACTATGTCTATAATCTTTGCACAAGTTTTAACAATAAGTTAGCAAAGTTTTTATCATAATCAGATGCTTGGTACAGCAATGCATAAAATCATTTCTTGAGTTATTTTTCTAAGTGAGTTCTTCATAATTAATAAATCAAAAGCTGAAGCTCCATTTCTAAAAATTCTGTGTGATGAAGATCTTTCTTTCCTAACATTATTTTATGTAATAGTAATTATATATTTTCTACCCAGTGAATATTTAAAATTAGAAATATAATTGTTGTATGGGTTTTGTGTAAATAAGAAATGCATACTAATAATATATTTTAGATTTGTATAGAGTTATATGCTTGAAAATTATATTTTAATTAATATAATAATGCAAGAATATATTAGAATGTAATTTTTATTTTAAATCATTATTTTATTATTATTTTATTTTTTTACTGACTATATAATTTAATTAATTATAATTTACTATACTTATTATACTAGTTAACCATTCATTAAAAAACAAATTAGTGCTTTAGGTAGCTCAGATACTTGTAAAGATTAGGGGCCTCCTAACTTAATTTAAAAAAATAAAGAAAGGAAGGAAGGAAGACTTTGACATCTAGGTGTTACAAAAATAAGTTGTTCTCTCTTTAGGTGATTTGACAACATTTAAAAAACTCCAATTTGCTGTGTATCAGAAAACTTTAAATCTGTTTCATTGAATAAGCATTTAGGGAAAAAGCAGATAAGGACTGTCGTGTCCAAAACAGTAGTGTCAAAAAAGAAAAAAAAAAAAAGAAGAAAAGATGTATTCTTTAAATAAGGTTGAAATTCAATGTAATGGTATTAAGGAATAAAAATATATTTATTTCAATATTAAATCCCATCATTTAAGAAAATGTTTTGATTTGTTTGATTTCTCTTATTATTAAGTCTAAATATTTGTATAAGGAGTTAAAAAAAATCTAGTAATATTTTCTTAAAATGGAAAATTATATATTTGATAGATATTTATTAAAACTACTTATTTTTGAATTTGACTAATTAAATTTTTTAAAGAGTGTTATTTAATTCCACATAGATGTAATAATATCATATTTAAAGCCTTTGAGAATCAATTCCTGATTTTAATTTTTCTAGCCAACATATCAGCGTTTACGAGCTATGGTCAGTGAAGTGGTTGATAATACTTTGACAAATATAATGGAAAAACCAATTGAAAATAGAGATGACAGACTAAAGGACACTGGATTAACTGAGTAAGTATGATTTTGTAAACTTTCTAAATGTAGCTGTAAAGATATATTAAATAATATAATGAATTTTTATTGATAAATATTTTTTTAAAAATTTATCATTAAAAAAACTTAGAAATCTAGAATTGATAGAGAAAGCGTTTTTTAAAAAATTCTTAGAAAACTGTCAAGAATGGTATTCACATTATTTTAGGAAAAATTTCAGGATTTGAGAATGATAATATTTACTCAAAATAACAGGAAGTACAAATACTATCTTTTTCTTCTTTAAACTATCTATTTTTCTTTTATGCCAGTAATTAATTTTATATGCTATCAATGAATATATGCTTTGGCACAAGTATTATTACAAATATTATAAAATTTTGTTCTCTTTGAAAGTGCAAAATTATGTAGTATTTTTTAAAAAAATAATATAAATTGTGATAATTTATAAAACAGGATCAGTATGCATTTCTCCTTTTTTCGTGGAATGTCTTTTCTTTATTATTTACTTAAATATTTTTAAATGCTTCGGCTATTCAATATGAAAATTTTGATTTCTTGTTTGTATTATATAAATGATTTTTTACAATAATTTTTATCTACTTAGAATTTATGATAAATTATGTATAAATATAAATAATTATACATTATTTACCTTAATGTCTAAAATATAAATAATGACTTATTTAAATTTTAGTTGAAGGATTAAATTTTCTCCCAGCTTTTATATCTTAAATATAAGAATTATTCTAACTGAGGAGGGCATGAGTTTGAAAATTCAGTTTGGGATGAGATTTAACAAAATAGTATTATAGATTTAGCATGTTCATTCATGAAAATATTAATGTAGAATGACTAGTCCATTTTGAGAAAATGGCCCTCAAACTTTCTGCATAGTTTTTATTTTAATAATGTACCGGCATTGCTGAAATATTATTAGTAGAATAGTTAAGGTATTGCTTTAGCATTCAGGAGCCCCAGTTTTGAACCTTGGATAGTATTATTTGTTTTTTTTATTATTTATTTATTTTTATTTTTAGCTTTAATTATTTATTTTTTTTCTAATTTATTTCAAGTTAATTTAACAATGTACAATCAGTTTTGATTAATATGTTTTTCATTTTCTATGCAAAAATAAATACATATTCTCTTGATACTTGGATTATAATTTAACTTTTAGAAGAAAAATAATTTGAAGATGGAATGCATTTTTTTGAAAGATTCAGAATTACTTAAATTAACAATTTAAAGATGGTTTCAATTACTATGATACTCATTTTTATTTGTAAAAAATAATAGTATTTTCTTTTAACTCTTTAATTTTTAAAAATTATCTCTTTAAAAAAATAAGTTACAAAAAATTAAAACAAAAATAAATATGTTTATATATATTGTTCTTGAGTTACACATATAATTTATTTTTTTATGTGATAAAATATTTATAAATATAATTTTTAACTATAAAAATATCTCAAAATAACTATTTTGAGATATTTTTTTTTAAATCATAAGAATCATTTTTATTTTAATTTTAAAATCATAAGAATCATTTTTATTTTAAAATCATTAAAAGTTTTTGTATTTTAATAAAGATAAATTATTTATTATTACTCAACAAAGCTGTATTTATATCAGGAATTAAAGAGCAGATGAAATAAATAAAGTTATATCAGAAAATTTTCAAAATGTTTATAAAAGTAGAAAGCAGGCATTAAATTATGAAATGCATATGTAGATGTTTCAAAATTTTTAGTAACAAAGGATATTTTGGCATGCTTTGTGTGCTGCCAGATTATCTTTAGTAAAGCAAATATTTTTGAAGCTAAATGATCCCTCCCCTGATTCCATTAACTTTTCTCTTGTGGATAATCATTATTTAGGAATTTTGCATAATGTCAAAATATATCTAATGTACAACATATTTTTACAATAATTACCATTCTGTTTCTTGTATGCGTTAAAAAATGAAATATTTTTATGATGTCAGTTATTTAATTAACATTTATCATCTTAAATGATGGTAAATGTTAATTAAATTACTGACATCATAAATGTATGTAATTATTATTCCTGCTTAAAAATAAAATTATAATTCAAGTATTAAGTCAATGAATATTTATTTTTGAAAAAAATTTATTTAAAAAAATCATTTTTGATTGATAAAAGAGCTACATATTAATTAAAACTTTCTGTACTTTTATTTGAATAATTTTTTAAAAAGAAAAACACTTTTGTATCTTGAATTTTTTAAAAAAATTTAATTCTGGTATTAAGTGAAAATGCATCTATTTTTCTGCGTAAAGATTATTATCATATTAACTAAAACCATCTTTAAAATTTTAGTTCAATTTAAGTAATTCAGAATATTTAAAAAATTGCATTTATACTTATAGTTATTTTTTTTCAAAAAAATTAAATTATAATCCAGAAATTAGGTGAGTACATTTTTATTTTTGCATTAAAAATATTAATTAAAACTATTTGTAAACAGTTAAATTCATTTGCAATAAATTAGGAAAAAAAAGAAAGAATGAAAGTAATACAAACCCAGAATCTCCTGAATACTATCCCAATACCTTAACCACTATATTATTCATGCTTTGGCAATGGTGATACATTATTAGTGTATAAGCTGTGGAGAAAGTTTGAGGGCCTTTTTCTTGAAATTGACTTTCCATTATGCTTTAATATTTTTGTCAATGACTATGTCTAAATGTATACTACGGTGTATCGATCATGAGAAATGTTGTTTTTGGTGAGCATTATAGAAATCCGTTTCTGAAGGGAAGATCCATTTCGAATAGGAGGAATCAGACAGAAGTCTGATGGTTATTTCTGTTCTTGGTGTCAGTTTGAAGTGACATTTGAAGGGAAGAATTTACAAACCCCAAATGATAAAATAAATGAAGGAATTTGTGGATATTTTATTGTTATCCTGTTCATGACTATTACATACAATGAAAAGAAAAACTTATTTATCACCCTATTATTTAAAATAATAGCTCGGGAGAAATGTTTTATTTGAAATAATTAGATTTAATTTTCTATCTGAGGACAATGAATAAATGATAATTTAGAATACTATTTTCTAACTTTTTTTTTTTTTTTTGGCAAATAATGAAAAGCAATGTTGTGTTTACTTATTTGGGTTTTTCTTTATATCTGAAACCTCTGTCATGTGCCTGAATTAAGAGAATTGTTTTCAAATTCAGAGTATTTTTACATATAAAGTTTCTGTATATTACTAATAAGTTAAAATTCATAATCATTATATTGAAAAAAATAAAAATAAAATAAAATTGGTAGCAGGAGTATTGCTAATTATATATTTCAGAAAATAGTTTTACTACAGAAAAAATAAAAATTTAGAAAGTTATAAAGCAACAAAAATGAACAATTTTGCTTTATAGTAGAATATAAAGTAAAAATTATGTAATATTTATAAATTTATAAATATTATGTAATATAATGATATAAACATTTTGTTATTTATACATTTTATTTATATAACATTAAACATTATGCTATATAAACTTTTGATATAAATATTATGTTATATAAACATTCTATAACATTTTATAAAAATTATCGCTATACTACGGTTTTTATGTTAAATTAGGTAGATTACCTACCGTTTGCTACAGAGAATTTGATATTACTTTCTTATACAAATTTAAAACAAGTGAAATGAAGACTAACTTTTTTCATGCATAGTTCTAGTTTAGATTTCCTAGTTTTTCCCCCCATTTTTTTTCTTTAACGGAGAATTGCTAGGCAAGCAAATAATTATACAGTTTTTCTATTTGATTTGCATTATTCTTTATATACTTATATCTGGAATATCAAATCTTGAAACATGAAAGAAGTAAGATATTAGGATTTCTGAGTCAAAGGGTGTTATTCCCTATTTCAATATGTAGAGAGCAAAAAAGGTTTTATCAAGAAACACTAGAAAGTGCACATACACAAAAACAAATTGAAGTTTCAGTCAGTTTGGAATACCAGATATTTTCAATATAACAAGTATTCAAAGGATTTTAAGCATTAGTAAATTATTTTTTGAATTTGTTTTCAAAAATTAAATGTAATAATACCAAATATCCCCAATTTGGCACTAAACGAGCCAATGTAAGAAGCTTGAATGAATTTCTATCTATGCAAAATGAATTCTTCTTACAGAAACCTGTTTCATGACATAAATGTCATAAACATAAACGTTTGTCTGGAAATGTTCTTGTTGTGGTCACACATTGCTATTATACTAAATACCATCCCAAATTTCATGCCTTCCCTTTGTGAGCCAAAAATTTTCTGTTTAGAATGTTTTCATTTATGGTAACAGGATACTTAAATGGAATTTATTCATTTTTCTTATATCGTAGAATCCCCTTTAATTTTAATCAGTCATTAACTGGCATGGGATATATAGTTGAATGAGATAATTAGCTTATACAGTGGAACCTTGCTTAGTGAGCATAATTTTTATCCAATTACAAATGGATATTTAGTGAAATAACTTTTCCATAGAATTAGAGAAAAAAAAGTAATTTGTTCCATCCTGAATAATTACACATTAATTAATTATTATTTATAATATAAATGATAATAATAATTAATTATTTAAAATATATAGCTTTTTACCACAAAATTGTTTAAAGATATATATATATCTTTTCTTTTTGCGTTTTCATTATTAAATCAAAATAAGACAGTATTAATATTAAAAAAAATTGTAAAAAGCAAAATCATAGATTCTTCTTCTAAATATATGATGCTTTCATGCTTCCAGCATTTTTCTATCAGTGGTAAGTTGATAATAGGCCAAGACTGTGATTTTTGCTTTTGACAAATTCTCCTTCACAACCTCTTGCTGTGATGCAGAATGCAGCTCCTAGTTGTATTTGTATTTTTGCTTGCTTATTCTTGAAATACTTCTCCTTTGTACACCTCCAATGTAAGCACATGATGCTTATCTGAGTCTCATAATTTTGTTTATTTTTTGAAGTTTTAGTTAATTGTGTTTGACATTTCTGCTTTTAATTTGAAGGGGGAAAAACCACTAATAAAAACTAAACACAGATTAATAACCAAGATATGAATAAAATTCTGCTTGTGACATTAAAATGTCTTCACATCGATCATTTTGTGAAATGCCATTCATAGAAGGAGTTATTTTTGTATCAATTCATTTTGCTCATTGCTCGATATGCTCATTATACAATGTTTATATATATATATATATATATATATATATATATATATATATATATATATATATATATATATATTCAGTTATGTTGTTTTAATATCTGTTCATAAATATGTCTCATAAGTAATTATAAAAATGATAAACTTAGTTTTATTTATATTTATGCATTAATTTTTAATGCATAAATATTAAAATTTAATGCATATACTTTTTAATACATATACTTTGAAAAACCTAAATGGAAAGAATATTTTGTATCATATGAATAAAAATAAAATGCACAACTTTTTATTTTAAATTCATTATTTCTTAAATGTCTTTTTTTTATAATTTAGAATCAGTATAATGACATATACTCTTGATACTGTCATTTCTGCAGTAATGTATCAGAGATATCAAAAAGAGTTTGAGAAAATTGTTAGGGATCTCATTAAAGATGTTCTGAAATCCAAAGCAGCAGAAGCTCCTAGTTCTTCTAAAAACAATTCAATGCTTGAAAACATTGACAAAATTGTCAATAAAAAAAATCCAAAATCAACAGGTAAGAATTGTTTTTATTTGTAATATATTAAAACTATTATATGCAATTTGCTATAAATTTTTTAAAAAATGTACTTTTTATATTAAATTACATGTATCATTTGGAAGAAAAATTGAATGTAGTAAATCTTGTGCTTATTTTACCTACTCAATTTCCTTTTTATAAAAATGTGAATTTAAAAAAGAGTAAAATTTCTGTTTCAAGAATTTAGGAATCCATAATTCAGTTCAGCTAATAATTGAAATCTAGGGGTATTATATTCTTTAATAATCAAAAATGGATTAAAATTTCTAAATATTCTAAAATATATAAATATAATTTGTTAGAAATTTTTAACTTTGCACAATTTCTTACCAGGGATAATTCATGAATAAGTTGTGTGAAACTGCAGAACCACTAATTTTTTCTGTATATAAGTGATATTTATTACATATTAATAATATATAATATGTGTGAGAAAATAGATTAGAGAATACTTTTTTTCACATATTATAATAATTTATTTGTATTCTATGTTGTACGATATTTTTATTATTTGCTTACATTTATGCATATGTAGAGTAAGAAATAGAGAAAAAATAATTTTGAACTTGAGTTTTTTAAATTTAATATTTAACTATTTCAAAAGAAAATATATTAAAAATGAACTAATTCTATCCAGCTTTGACGCTTGGAGAAATCTGAAATTACCTTTATTGCAACAGCAGATGCAGAAAACTAAGGTTATTATCTTAAGGACCATGACTAGAGTAATCAAATTCACCCTCATGCCCTAACTCAGAGGATGGTAATTTGTGGCTTCATAACCACGTGTTGCTTAAACAAAAAATAATAATAATTGTAACTCTATTTATTCAAATACGAAATTCATTTGGATTTTTAAGATTGAAATATTTTTGGAACAGATCTTTTCAAACAGGAGAAATTTTGTTTGAGGAACAAAAATTTCTTTTAAGAACTAGTGAAAGCAGTGTGTGGCTGCCATCTAGTTTGACAAAATCACTTTCGTCAAATGTTTGCAAATATTCTAGAAAAATTCAACTATATGAATTTCAATTGAAAATGGCATGTTTCCCCTTTATTTTATACAAAGTAAATTATAATTTTAGTATTCATGTTACCAAAATAAATTATAGATATTTGAAATTATTTCATAAAGTTTAATAGAAGCAAAATGGGATTTTTTTAAATAGTAGATTTATAAAGTCACTTATTTCTTGCTTTAGCAATTAATTTTTATAATTATATTAATAATTATTAGAATTTTAAAAAAATCAGGTTTGCGATAGAAATAAGACATCAGATAAATGCATCAATCTGGAAAAATCAGAAAAAATCGTCTAAAATATCTAACGGAGTTGCCTAAGAGAGAATTCATAACAAGCATGCTGGTGTTCGACGATTTCGTGCTAACATTTGTCTACTTTCAAAACCTAATGTCACCAAAATTATCGTAGCTGCAGCAACATGGGGTAGCATTTTTTCAAGGGAAAAGCAACTTTTTGGAATTTAATTATGATAAAAAGAACAATAAATTTATGCATGGAACTAAAGACAACTCAAACGAAACTTCTGGAAGGAATGGTTTTTCACTTCAAGAGAGAGAGAGAGAGAGAGAGAGAGAGAGAGAGAGAGACTTTGGTTTTAGCCAAAGCCTTGATGCCAATTAGTGCTAAAGATATTTTCCCATGGCAACATTAATGTTGAATTTCAATCAATAAAGTTGATCTATGAAACACTTTGAAAAAACAAAAAAATTTTTGGTGAAAAAGCTTGGCTGAATTTAAGCAAATGACGGAATAATTGCAAGGTTGTTACGGCATCTAGAAAACGAGAAAAATACAGGAAAATTAAAAGTTACCGATAAAAAACCCAGTTAAAATGCAGGGAAATTAGAAAATGTCCATTAAAAAAAAGTACAGCGATTGTAAGTTTCTTGCGTGAACGTTAAAAAAAAGTCATAATTGATATTGGACTTTGTATCTAAAAGGAATACAAAAAAAAAAAAAAAAAAAAAAAAGGAACACGTGAAATTTGACATTCGAAAATAAACTGAGTTCGAACTTATTAATTCAAGAACAATTATTTTAAGCGGAATTTTATTGGCATTAACTGATAGCACAAACTTGGGGCGTAGCATTCGACCTTTAATGCATTCGATGATATATCGCGAATATTTTCATCTTTGCTCACTGATAGTGAAATAGCAAAAAATGTACTTCAGATCGTACAAAAGTGTCGTACATTATCTGTTACCTATTAGTTTCGTTTTATCAATACTCTCTTAAGAAATCTTTAAACAAAAAATTTGTGGAATGCTTCGACCTACAAGTAGAGGGCATGGGCTTAAAATCTAATATCGAGATGAGATTTAGTATAATGATAGAATACATTTAGAATGTTCATTCATGAAAATATTAAAACGCAATGACCAGTCAATTTCGAGAAAATGGTCCTCAAACTTTTGGTAAAGCGTATATATTGATAACGGGACTCCCGATCGGATGATCCCAATGGCGTGGTTGTCTAGGCAACCGTCTCGTATGCGGAAAGTTAGTGTTAATGTTCTTATTTTTTTAATAATTTTTATTTAATTAAAAATTTAAAAATGCTTTTAATTAAAGTTTTAATTTTTTTAATCCTAAAATAAATATTTATATTGAAATACATATTAATAAAATCAAAATTTTCAAAGAAAAAAATTATAAATACAGATGCAAGGCTATAATGCAAGGATAAATATTTATTCTTTTAATAAAATTATAGTTTAACGTTTAAAGGAAAAATAATTAAAAACCTAACATTAATGCCTACATCTAATTAACTTGCTTGCATCATTTATAAAAATTAACTTTCGACTTCTTGGATTTTAATAATAACAAATAATCAATTCTAACTCAACGAGGCTCTATTTATATCGAAAATTGAAGGGTGCAGCTGATATTTGTTAACGTCCTCAACTGCAGTAATCAAAAGAAATAGTAAAGAGCAGGTGTTAATTTATTGAATGCGTGGGCAGATGGTTCAAAGAGTACTAAGCGTATACACAATTCTTATTTAATCAAACATGACCAAGAAATAAATTCCCGTGAAAATAGTTTAAAAAAATTTACACTATCGATTGCCATTCCATTTTAATAAGATGATAAGTTATGTATGATAAGTTGGCCATTTTTCTGATGAAAGTGATATATTTTTAAATGTAAATGAAGTTCGTTCTTGTGGATAATCATTTATCAGTTTTGCATGATGTCGAAATATATTTGGTTTCCAATGTTTTTACTACAGTTACCATTCTGATTATTGTGTATAATCGAAAATAAATGTATGTAAGATAATTTTTTAGAAATATTGAATAATTTTTTTTACAATGTCAGTATTTGTAATCAATAATTATCACCGTTTATGCTATATTTATTACTGTTTTTTAAGTATTAAATTATAATTTAAGTATTAAAATAATAAACGTGTATCTTTGTATGAAAATAAATAACATATTAAGTAAAACTATCTGTAAACAGTTAATTAAATTTAAATAATTTTATTTAAAAAATATATCTGTATTTATAATTATTTTCCTTTAAAATTTTAATTTTATTATGTATTTCGATAATAAATATTTATTTTTGGATAAAAAATTTAAATATAGTAAAGTAAATATACTAAAAGTAATTGCAAATCTTAAATTGAATAAAAGTTATTAATAAAATAAAATAAAAATTCCACCAGATTCGAACCTTGACCTTCTGATACAAGACAGTTATCTAGTCAACTACGCCATCAGATCCATCCGATTGGAAGTCAAGTTATATGCGTATAAGCTTTACCAAAAGTTTGAGGACCAGTTTCTCGAAATTGACTGTGAATGAACATTCTAAATTTATACTAACATTATATTAAATCTCATCCCGTTCTCAGATTTCAACCCCTTTCCCTCCCCTTGTTAGTTTTGAAACGTAACTCACAAACATACCAAATCATTTTTGTTGTGAGATATAGGCGTGAATTGACTTATATTGTCTCCGAAAAATATTGTTCAATATTTTTAAGGCGTACTGCTGCTCAAGAATGGTTTGGGCTCAAGAATGGTTTCGAAGAAGTTGTGTATCAAGTTTGGACATACAGTTACTCTGTATGTCCAAAGTATAGTATGTAAGTAAAACTATGAAAGTATAGTAATATAAGTATAGAAAGTATAGTAAAGTATTAGTATGGATAGACCTGACGTAAATTTTAAAGCATGTCAAAGAATTTCTTCTCAAAAATGAGTAGATAATTTTTTTTATCTATGCGGATGACATTTAATACAATAAGCACTTCAATATGAATATAAATCTACTAAACTGGAAGATGTCATTCTAAGAGCAGTGTATAGAATATATAAAGATAGTCCATCTAGGTTTAACGGTTTCCTTGAAGTTATTGGTTCTGAATTTTAATCAAAGTTTTGTTCTTTCCACTGAGTAGAAAATATCACTGTTTGCAAAAGTACCCTAAAATTTTTCAACAACATAAAGAAATCTTAGAGTTGATATATAAATGAAGGAAACCATTCGTGTGTTATGATATTTGCATGGTGAGGACGGGCGTTGTCATCCATAAATACGAATTTTGGGTCTATGGCGTCCCAAAGCAAACATACATGTTGTTCCAGAATGATGTCCCGATAGATTTGGCCTGTCATGGTTCCAATTTGAACATGTAGTTCAGTTCTGGAACCCAGAGCAATTCCTCCCCAAACGAGCAGTCTTGCACCATCGTAACGATGCTGTTCGATGATGTCATCTTGGTGGCAACGGGTTTCTGACTCATATGAAATCTAACGTAAATCAGACTGCAAGCTAAACCTGGACTCTTCGTAAAAACATCACAAAAGTCCACTGATGCGGTGTCCACAATGCATACCCCCTAATCCTGGCTAACCACAGGCGACAATGAATTGCAGTAAGTGGAACACATCTGACTAGCCTATGAGCATATAGTTTAATCTGCCCCAAGAGTCTGTACACGGTCTGCCTTGAAACTGTGGTATCTGTGGCTGAAAAGTGCTGACGAGACAGGCCTGATGCTGTGCTCCGTCTGTTTCTTTTGGCAGTAATTACCAAATGCCATTTCTCATTCAGCGTTCTAACTTGGGGGTGACCTGTGCTTGGATGTCTACTCCCGTTACCATCATCCTGGAATCATTGCCAAAGCCTGGAGACGACCCTTTGGGCGATTCCAAGTTCCTTGGATATTTCCATCTGACATTCCAGATGGCCGATAATTGTACCAAGTAAAAAAACCCAGCCAAATGCTTCTTTTGTGTCATAACTATGCGGTTATTGCACTAAAAGGTCTATAAAGCACAAATTTCCTTCCTTTGCGCGTATTCTTTATACACCACTTTCTTACACTCTCGTCATTGTGATGTACTATCGGTATCATCTGGTGGCTTCCTGCAATTTGCTCACGATTTTTGAAGGTTTGTGTATTTATTTTAGAGTTCGATTTCCGCGTGACTCTGAATTATGATTAATTTATTGACATGAGTGTGGATACAAAAATCTTTTATAAAAACAGATTATAAAAGTGACCCAAGTCTTTTTTCTGAATATTTGAGTATTTTTTAAAAAATGTATTTGCATTTATAATTATTTTTCTTTCAAAAAATTAAATTATAATCCAAGAATTTAGGAGAATAAATATTTATTTTTGCATTAAAAATGAAAAAGATATTAATTAAAACTTATTAGTTAACTGTTAAATTATTGTAATTTTTCATATCAAATAACTTGTAAAAATGTTTTAACTGTGTATATTTTGTACATTCAGTAATACTGAGTAGATAGAAAGCCAGAAAATATAATTAGTCACCATAAACCAGAAAAACGCTTTGAGTTGAGTCAAGGGATACTTGTAATATATCCCTCAACAGAAATAATGAATAAATAAAATTTCTTTTAAACTGAATATTAATTTATTAAACTATAATGAAAAGAGGTCAAAATGTTATGGCATTGTTGCATAGTGTAGATTTAAAAGCAACTTTAATAGTTTTGACAGTTTAATTGCCACTGCTTTACAATCTAATTTAGTTACTTTTATCATTTTTTTTCTTCTTGTTATTATTCCAGATGCTAAAAAGAGTTTTTTGTCTATTAATTTTATAAAAATTATCGTTCATTATATTTTCATTATAAATTTCCATTTAGTGGCTTTTATAAATTTCTAATATCCATTCATTCTTGTATCTTTAAGATAATAAAGAGATTGATAGTAAAACCACTGATGCTAACAAATCTCAGCCATCAACTTCCTCTGATGCTGGTAAAGAAATCAAGGTTGCTCCTTCTCCTGCTCGTAAGAGAGGAAGACCAAGGAAAGCATATTCAGTTGAAAGAGAGGCTGAAAATGGGACAACTGTTCCTGAAAGAAAAAACGTTAGCCTACCTAAGACTCCAGAAAAAAATATTGCAAGTTTTAACGATGAAATAAAACTTGAAGCTCATGATGAAAGTATGCTTTGTTTCAGAAAGTTTATAAAATTTATTTTACATTCTTCCTCATACGGTTTTTAAAGAATATAAATATCCTTAAAATCAGTAAAATGTATTAAGGACTTTCTTGAAAAATAGTTTAAATATTTTGTTCAGCTATTTGTTTCGAGGTGGAATTTTTTTTAGTAACATTTAGATTGTATTTTTTATTTAAATTAAATTTTCATGATACTGAATATTTAATCTTCAATTAATTTACTATAGTCATCCAGTTGATTCATTATAACAAGATATTTTTTCACAATTCTTTTATGTTGGTTTTATAATAGCCTTCATGAATCATAAATTTGGCATGAAATATTGTTTTGCTGTTAAAACAGAAGTTGCAAAAATATTGTAAGAACACTACAATTCAAAATATGCATAATTTTATATAATTCTCATCATATGTTTTCTATATTTGGTTCATCAACTTTATATTTTGGCCTTTAAAAAACTAGAAATTAAATTTTCTTTTATTAATATAAATACTATTTGTTAAAAAAATGTTTAGAAGAAAACTAGTTCAATATATATCTCACTTCAAACAACTCTAAGCCACAGATAGTTGTATTCCTAAAGCGTCACTGTTAAGACTTCTATTTTTTTATATTAAAGTCTAAGATTACTAAAATAGCTGTAGTGATATACTAATAACATATGTTATTATATCTGTTTTGTTTACTGTAATTTTCAGTTTTATATTAATTTTTTGAGTTGCAATTTTTTAGTGATGAAGGCTCAGTTTGGAGCCAGAGAAATCTAGATATGAAACTTCATTCTACTTAAGATCCATTGTTTATGTAAGATTGATCCATGTTAAATCTGATATTATTATATATTATGGGCCAGCCATTTTACCATTGGTTTAGTGTAGAAGTTTGACGAAGGAGGTGCCAGCTGAGATGTTCTCGTCTTTTGATTATCGCTCAAAATTATTCTATTTCAATATTGTCCTTTGATTCAAAAGGGAATATTAAATATTTAAAAATCAACCCCATTCACAATTTTTTATTCATTGTTGGGTCTCATTTGCATTTTTAATTTTAACTTAAACAGAATATAATATTCATAAAAAGTTGGTCTATAGGACCCTTTCAGGCAACACAGTGTCTATTAAGCATTTAATTTTATGGCTATGAATGTATTTAAAATATATGATCTTTTTTCATATCTTGCTTATTTCAGCAACGCTGCTACATTACTTATATCTGTAAAATTAGAACCAGTGGCAGTAATCTCTTAAAAGTTTTTTCCATACTTTCCAATACAGATCTTATTTGCCCATGCTAAAATTCTGGACCTTGAGTAAGATTGTGAATGTCATACGTGGTATTGGTGAAAAATAATTATGAAAAGTTGTTCTTTCAGCATGAATTTTGTGTAAATTTGATGTAGACATTGTAAATAGTTTAATTGTAAAAAAACTAATTGTAATGGAATTGCACTTCAGTAATTAATTGTAATTAATCGCTATATTTGACTAATTTGCCAGTGTAGGTGTGTTGATGACTTAATGAGGTAACTGATGCCATATTTTTACTACGAGCTAAAATTTTTAGTAGAAGCTGAGAAATAAAGATTTGTTCCTAAAGAATGTTGGAGAAAGTTCCACACTTTCCAGAACGATCGTGTGGTTTTTGCATTTGATCCGTTCACATTAGTAGAACACTATTGAAGCCATGGCTTAAGGAGGGGAATCCTTACGGAGAACAAGATACAATAATTTGTTTAGCTTGAAAGAACGTCTTTTTCTTTGACACAAGTTCTATAGCTTTGCTGTTAACCGAAATTAGATAATTGAATAGAGTTAATTCACTGTGAATTTGTTACTTGTGTTGCATTTTTTTAATATGCATTTTCCTTGACAATAAAGTCTGTATCTTTTCCTTTGAGGATTAATCCCCTGCATGCAACATCAGTATTTGAAAATTTGAGTTTTAGAATGTCCTTTTTTTCCCCCAACTGCCTGAAGCCAAAGCTTGACACAAAACTGAAATTGTTGTCTCAAAATAATATTCTGGATTTGATATAATTGCTTTTTGGAATTGTTGTTGTTGTTATTTATGGCACTTGCCAGGAGAAGCTCCACTGATACATCAGCAGATTTTAAGCCGAAAGTAAGTGTCTGTAGTGCCAAGCATCAAGTAGTGCCAACTAGGACCAAGAGTATGAGTTTAGTTGCACGCTTATCACAATCGCTTGCACGGCCCCTTTTTACAGGGGGGAACAGTCAACACATTTGACAGATAGCACACAGAAGAGCAACCATGCCCGAAATGGAACTCCTGGAACACAAGGAAGACGCTCTACCTCTGTGCAGAAAGCTGGCTGCTTTTTGCAGTAATTGTGTTAACATGTTTCATGTATACCAGACTGACAGAAAATGAACTTGTTGTTGGATTTGGCTAAAAATTTAACTGTTGTTTGCCCTGTATGCTAAATTTTTATATAGCTTTAGTTTTTCAGTTATTGTTTTAATTTTTTTTCACACAGCCTAACAGACAGATTTCGTCTGAAAGGATTTTAGCTCAAAATTTGATAGATATCTCTTAACTTAATATAAAACTACATACCAAATTCTATCCAACCTAGTTTAAAGCATTTTTTAATTATGTTTAAAGATACACTGAGTATCAACATAATTCCAAAAGTTCCATCTTTTACTCAGAGGTTTATAACAAGGAAATTCATCAAAATCTTACGACAGATTTTTTTTTTTTTTTTTTGTGATTATAGTACTTTTTCTATAATTCGAAGTTGAATTTAAATGGTAATGGCTAAATGAGAAATTCAAGTTCACTATTGATCATTCAGACCTCTATCAATTAACAATCTTTACAGTAAATTTGATATGTAAGATTATGTATGAAAGATTTTCGTTATGTGTTATTATGTTGCAAGATTTTCATTTGAACTTAATGTTTACTTTCTCTTATTTAATGAGAAAATATTGTAATTGTAAAAAAAATTGAACTTGAAAATTTAAATCTTTATGGTTCAAATCTCCTTGATTCTGCGGAGGGAGGACTTTTTTTCAATTAAATGTCTGTGAGCAGAATAACTAGAAAACTCTTGAAGCTAGAGGGTTGTAATTTGGTATAAGGCCTTTACATTAAATTTCCAGATTTGTCCAATTTTGAATGAATTACGTTTAAGGGAAATTTGATTACTAGTTTTCGTATTATAAATTTCATACACAGATTTAGTATCTAATAGGCAGATTTCTATTAGTTTAGGAACCAAATTGATCAAGGAGTTGATGGTTTATGTGTCTGTAGTTTCACATGCATCTAAATATAACTAAAAAATGTAGTGAAAAATTTATGAAATTTGATATATGTGACCTTGTGACTACAACTGTAGTTATGTATTAAACTTTGATTTCAATCAAAGAAAAAAAAACTTAAAAAAATATTTAGTTTTTTAATATTTGTATATTAAATGCTAACCAATAATTAATCTATAAAGCTAATATTCTTCATCAGTGATACTTGGTTAATATATCTGCACCCCTGAAAATAAAAATCTGAATTATTGGGGTGTTCCAATAACTCAGGTGGTGCCTTCTTTGAGATAATATGCAAGGAAGTTTTGGGGAGACCTACTCCTTCTTGTTTTAACTATAGCTGTGTATATTTCTATTAAAATATTCGTCCTGTATATTCAAAATGAGATTTCAATCTATTGAAAAAGTTTAATTACACAATAATAAATCAAATTAGGTTATATGGTACTTTTCCGTTTTCTGGGCGCCAGCGAAAAATCAGCAAAGAAATTTGGCAGAATTCTATTTTATTTGGAGATTCATATAAATACATAAAATAATAGAAATTCATATAAATACATGAAATATATATTGTTTTCAGTGAGTGATGCTGAATCAGACGTATCTGTGGGAAACATGAGTCTCGAATCAGTGAGCTCAGTGCACACAAGTGAATTATCATCCTTTGAAGACAATATTAGTATTTGTTCAGATGATGAGGGAGAAAAGAAATATGTTCCTTTGAAAGTTGGTAAGTACTTTGATATAGGTTATACTAGGAATGAAGTAATTTTTCCAGATTATATAAACTGTTAAAAAGTTATCCTACTTTGTGAGTTTCCTTAATTTTTTTAAAAAATAAGACATAAGATTATTTTTTCCTGTGAAATTATATGTGACTTTTTATAAAAATTCGATTGCCTTTGATTTATTACCTTTCAATTTGATTCTTTTTTAAAAAATGTTATCGAATATCTTTAATGTTGTTGCAATTAGTATATCAAATTAGAGGTATAAAATTTATCAATACTTTTTCATAAAATAAAGGATTAAATTAAAGTATGAATATAACAGCTATTTTATTATTATTTTATGTTATAATTGTAAGTTTTATGATTATATATATATATATATATAATATTACCTGAGCATAGTAAGTCAAATATCTTATTTTTTCTTTCAGCAAATGAAATGTATCTTCGAGGCAAACTTTCTCAGATTTACCAATTTGGAAAAAACAGTGACAGATTGAAACGAATGAAGGATGCAGCTGCTTCTGTGAGTTTTAAATTTTGATCTTTGTAAAAGGAAATGAATACATAAACAATTTTATAAAGTTTTTAACTTGGTGTCTAAATACCCATGTTAAATAAATTTTTTAATTTAATTTTTTATTTTGCAGGTTTCAAAGAATTTAACCAAGACTAACAATTCAGATTTAACCAAGATAAATAATTCAGATTTGACCAAGAAAAACAATTCAGATTTGACCAAGAAAAACAATTCAGATTTGACCAAGAAAAACAATTCAGATTTAACCAAGAGAAACAATTCAGGCTGTAAGTATTAATGTTTTCATTAAAAAAATTACACCTTAATATTGTTTTGTTAAAAGTCTTAGGATTTTCTTAGTAATTGCTATAATTATTTTCTGTCTATTTTCTTCCATCAGCCCATAGATATTGTTGCCACTCATTTTTAGCTGCATAATTTCGGCCAAAGATAAGTTTCAATTTTTGCTTCACAGGCACTTGATCAAACCTCTTAATGTCACAATTAAAAATGCTATCCAGCGATAATTTCTTCCTTGTAGATATAAGTGTTTTTTTTCAAACATATGTCAACACTGACTGATACAAGCCAGTCCAGCATGCAAAGTCAGTGTCTCTTGCCTACCTGTTTTGCGAAACATTGCTTATTAAGCGAGTCACTTTTCCATATTTTGTTTTGCTTGTCATTGGAAATGTTCATTAAGTGAGGTTAAACTGTAGTTTATCTGTTACTGACCAAGGTTTTTTCCCCATCAGATATTCATTTATTTGCATAGGAATGTTGTTGTACTTTTTCTCAACCTGGATGTTAAAAAGAAAAGATTTTTGTAAAAATCCTAAAAATTGAGCTAAAAGGCAATTGCTTAAAATAAAATTTATGAAGAAATTAAAAGTTTGATTAATTTTAAAATCATTATCAAAGACTTCAAGTAAAAAAACCCCAATAATTCAGACTCTTTGAAACGAGGTGGTTTAAATTTCTTACTACCAACCCAGTTGTGCCAGTTTTATATTACTGGATTATGTTTGAGTTGTCCCCGCACTTTCTTTTTACCCATGAAATAATAATAAAATATAATATAAAATGAAGGCATCCTTAATAACTTGTTTTACATCTTACTTCTCTTATTTTGAAAAGAAATCAACCTCAAAATGATCAATTAGTATAGAACTTGCATGGCCAAATTGGGTTACATTAGTAGCAAAAGGTTTCGTTTTATAGTTACATACGAATAAATATGTTTCTATTCATGGTAAATGAAGAATGTTTGGCAGCTGATAATTAGGATAAAATATTATCAATTTTTTTATATCAATGTAAATTATATTATTATTATGTAAATGTTATTATGTAATGTTATTTTGAGATATCTTCTCATGTTTATAAATAATATTCACTTAAAAAAATGTGTTAATTCTTTGAAGACCATAAAAATTATTTAGCATTTTAACTTCTAATTACATATAAAGTTTAAAAAAAATCCTATTTAGAAAATATGTTTTTCATAGCATATAAACGATGTAATAAGCTGTCATTTTAATTTCTTTTCAGTAACTTTTATCTAAATTTAATACAATTGCAGAGCTATTTTGTCTAAAATTAACCATTGCATTTAAGGTATTTATATATGTTATATTAAATAATGTATTTATAAATGTAACCTTTTCATTTTATCAATTATTTTGTTGCAAATATACTCAAGTATAAAAAAGAATATTTATACCAAAAATTTTGTGCAGTTTTGAACATCTTTAATTCCTGTAAAGAAATTGTGCTTTTAACTATTCTTACTTTTAAAAACAGATTGCTAATATTAAGATTATTATTATTATTATTTTAGCTGAAAAGGAAAGCTCCTCAGCCCGTAAAGTTTTGCCTCAAAGAGTCAGGAAACCTAATCCTAAGTATAATTCTGAAACCATGTATTGCGATACGAAGGAATATTCATTGCCATATGCTGATTTATTATCCGCAAGTTCACAAGATGAGATGGATAACAAGTCTTTTGGACCCACTAGAGTCCAGAGAAAGCGTAAAAGGTCAAGCTTGGATAAAGGAACTACTTCTAGTCCTCCTAAGATATCATCAGCCCGAAACATGCCAGCATCAAAGGGAGGCAAGCCAAATAACTCCCCTAAGTAAGTTTATTAATTTGTTATTTATTAGATAAAAAGCAAGTTAAAAATCAAATGCAATTTGAGATAGTTTAGAATTTGCATCTAACAATAATTATCATTTTTAAACTGCCAATATCATTTTATAATTTATTTAATATTTTTGACAACATTATGGTAGATATTAGCATCGAGTATTTAATGACATATGTTGACTTGCTTAAAATTCTGCCTCACTGAATAAAATGAATTTTTATGGCTTTAAAGTTTAATAAAAGAATTATTCATTTTTAATATTTCCTAATGCTTTTAATAGAATTTTATCTATTCATAAATTTATATCATCATTATTTAAGAAATTAACCATAAATTTGAATTTATAGAGTACTGTTTGATTAAATGAAAAATAATTGGCATCATTAAATTTATGAATATATTAGATAATTCATTTTGTCTATAATTTAAAATGGAACAAAGTATTTTTTAATCATTTCCATACAATAATATTTTGTTGGCAATTATAATAAAATAATAATTTATATTACTATAAAAAGTTGTTTGGTTCTTTTTAAAATTATGACATTTTTACTAATATAATACAAATTTTTACAGATCGAAAACTTCAACAAAACGGTACGATATCTCTGATTTGTACAAGCCTCATTATTAGATTGGAGGCATATGAGCATGAAGCATGTCTGTCACTGTATTTTCGACATAAATTCCATTTCATGTTCAATTCCTGTAATGAACCTTGAGTGGCAAGATTTACTACTCACGATTCCCCAGAAAATACTGTGCATGGGCAACAATTCATTTATTAATCCAGATTTTAGTTATTTTTTATTACTTTTTATTATCAGCATACTCTATTTGTATATGCACAATATTGGAACAATTTCTTACTGAAATACTGGTGAATTAAATGCAAATCAATGTGCTACATTCAATTTTGTAAATGTAGAATTGCAACTTTATTTTAGCTTTAATTCTCGCTTTCCTCTCAATGTCAATATGTTGTAATATTTCTTAACTCTTACCTTTGTTAATGTTACATTTTTTTTTTCAAATTAATTTCAATTAAAATCTGTCATTGCCAGTTTAAATCAATTGAAATTCTAATTGCTTGCCTGTAGTGTTTATGTTATTATAATTGCTGTTTATATTCATTTTAGAAATCCAACGTAGATTTAGATAGTTATCTGTAACAGTGTATTTGTAAACATTGCAAATAAAGATTTTTTTCTCTCTTACAAGAATGATTAAAAGACCTTTTTTTCTAAAAAACAAACAAACAAACTATTGTAAATTTGTAAAACAACCATTTTCTTGTTTACATCAATATTGCATATTAAGCTCTAGATGATTTCTGGATAAATTGATTTATTTTCACCAGCAATCAGCTCTTAAATAAAATAGTATAAAAGTTATTCAAATTCAGTGTGAATTCTTGTTGCTTATATTGCGATTGAAGTTAAATATAATAGATAAGGGTTAAACTCTGTAATTTTAATACATAGAAAAAATATGATTTTTGGAGATAATTTACAATGTACTAAAATTCATAATTAAATTACTCAGAAACTGGGTAGAAAATTAATATTACCTGAGATAGCCTTTCATTGCTGATGAGAAAGCAATTATTAACTTTTAGCTGGCATTACTATAGAATGATAAAGAGTAGCAATACAGCTGGGGAAGAATTGTTACAGCTACGAAAAATAATTATATTTCTCATCCATTAAACTATAACAAGTTTCGATCAAGCAAATTTTTATCTAATTATTGATTAAAACCATTTAAAGATAACATATCATTGTGGTTATATTCATTTTATTATAATACCACAATTGGTCACCTGTAATTAAAAAGTGTAATTTGTTAAATAGCTTTTGTGACACATATTAAAATTTTTATTTAATAAAAAAATTTTTAGTTTATGTGTTGATTTAATAAAAATAAATTAAATTTGTCCATATTGCTAAAAGGAATCGTTGGAGATTTGAAAAACCTGAAATCTGTAAAAGTTTGAGAACCACAAACATAATGGTGTTTTCATTTCATCAATTACAGAATTGGGGTTACAATTTGAGATTTAAAAAAAAAAATCAAAATGACTTAAAAGACTAGAATTTTTAAAACAAAATCAGAATAATAATTTGATACTTTTCAAATTTATTTTTTTAAACTAAATTGAATACATATATTATTAAACATAATATTTACAGCACCATTTTTTTAAACATATAACTGAGAGCCCAGCTAATAAAAATTATTTGAACTTTATAGTACTTAAACCAAGGATAGATTTTTTTAAATTATTGCTGTCAGCCCATTGTGAATCCAGATGTGAATCATCATCATTTTCTAATTTCTAGAAAGAAAAAAAATGCTTTTATTATTGGATTATTATAACATCATTCCAAACAGTTCTGAAAACTAATAAAGAGTAAAAAACAACTTAAGATACTTTTTCGTTAGCTGGGCGCCAGCTAAAAAACGCCAAAGAAATTTGGTGAAATTCTACATTATTTGGCAATTTTTTGCTGGCGCTCGTCTAACGAAAAATTACATCATCATAATTTTAAATAATTAAAAAAATGAATAATGTGATACATACATTGAAATATATCTGTAGTAAAATAAACAGAAAAAAATATATTAAAAACACATTTTTCTTGCATCATTCCAAACTCATCATTTGTTAAGTTTAGCTTGATTTGTGGAAGAGATAAACTTCTAGAAATCACTGTGTGAGCCTTTTTTTACTTTTTGATGCACAAACAGAAAGTATTGTAAACTTCAAAAAATATGAACTTGAGATTTCAAGAAATCAAGACATTTCAAATCTTCAGGAGTTTGAAAACCCCGTTTTTTGCCATCATGTCAGCATGTAAATAGGATAACTCATAAATGCCTTGTTTTAAACAGATAAAATTTGGCTTAATGAAGAATTATCACAAATTTTGAATGAAATGCTTTGAAGGAAGTTCCACTGTTCAAGTGAATGTGGTAGCTACAAAATTTAAAGATCTGTACAGATGAAATTTGGAAATCTAAAGTGTAGATCTGTAGCAAATTTGAAACAATCAAGGGGGTGACTGTCTGTCTGTACTTTAATTTGCATGGAAACTATAATATTCAAAAACTTAACAACTTAAAATTGTGAACCAAATTTCCTTTACTTATCATCTAAACTATAAATTTGTATCAAATTTTGAACTTAGTCTGTAAATAAGTAATGTGATGGAATGTTGATTATCAGGAAGCAACAGGACACATATTTTCAGGAACATATTTTTTAATAACCACACTCACACACTAAACAAAAACAAGACAGGACAAAACAAGACATTCACGCACACAGCTTAACAGAACAGCATCATCTCATACAATGCGGCACAGAAAAAGAGTACGGATATAATTGTCCCCAAATCAAATGGTGTCTTAAAGTGGGAATTGAGAGAAGAAATTAAGCTACAATGGTTTGACAAATGGTATATATGTCCAAAAGAGGAAGAGTAACTTATGATTTTATTCCTAATCCAGAAATAAAAATAAGAAATACCATCCACTGGTAATCCAAATTATATCAGCACACGGGAGATTTCCTGCATATTTCCCAATATTAGGAATAATAATAAATAAATGTATTTGTGAACAAATCGGTACTGTTTACCACTTTTTAAAGGAATGCACAGAAATCTCCGATCATAGAAAACATCTGCAAGTTGAAAATAATGACTTCAGTACTGGTGATACCAGGTAATCTTAGGACTCTGAAGGAGATGATGTCCAAAATTGTCAGTTTTTTCCCAACTGTTTGAAAGTTTGTTGAGGAGGAATTGGTCAGTTTATGACCACTTTGGGATCAATTATCTTGAAGAGAATATCAGTTTGACAGATTTGGTTAATTATAAGGATGGACATTGCTACAGCCCACAGTCGGCCACAACAAATCCTGCCGATACTACTGCGTTCAGTGGTGGCAGGGTGATCGGCTGTACAGAAGAAGCATCTCATACTACTCACGGCCCTAATGAACTATGGGATACGTACTTAATCCCGCATCGCCATCTAGTATTCAAAAGAGAAGATAAAAGTAATAATGTAACTGCTACATTCTCCTCCTACACCGCCCCAGACTGTCTCGACGAGGTGGTATAATATTGGATAATTTGGCGTTTACTCCAGGATTGCCAATAGAATTTGAAGGTTGGGAGGTTGATTTGGAGTTGGTTTAGGAGGTCGACCTCTCTTCTATAAAGGCATTACAGGAGATTGGTTTGGTGTTGCATTATGAAAAGGTATAATTGCTGATGTATGGTGCACACCTAGAGGTTCTTGAGGTTTATCACAACTTAATGTTATGAAAGATGAAGGTGATTTTTGCAATAGGATGATATAAAGTCCATCTTTCTTTGGCATAAACTTAGCAGTTTTGCTTTGGTTCACTTTACCTAATGGATGAAGCTTTATCCAAATTACATCATTAAGCTTATAGTTAAGGCTCGGTTTACGTGATTTACCTGCATACATCTTGCGATGATTTTGACTTTTCTCGATATATTTTTTTTTAATTTAAGAAGTATTTCTCTCAAAACGTTTCTAATAAAGTGTAAATTCTGAAACAAAATTATCATTATGAATGACAGACCGTAGATCGGTTGTAGCACCGTCTAAAGTTCTTAATTTTCGGGCAAAGTTGTGGTGAGCTGCAGTGCACCCAGTAGTTTCGCATTTCGCAGTGTTCAAAGCAAATCTGATATCTGGTAATATCTCAATCCATAATGTGTGGTTGTTGCCTACTATGATTGTCAAACGCGGCTTCAAGCCTCTGTTTTTACGTTTAACAGGATTTGCTAGAGGATGGTAAACAGGAACCAGAATGATTAATATTTAAAATATAGCACAATTGTTGCATGATAGCACTAACAAACCGTTTACCATTGTCATTTATTAGACAACGCGGTATCTTAAGAAGACATCATTGATTAGTGTTAAGGCACATTCTTTAGCAGTAGCTTGCTTTAATGGGAATAACTTAAACTATTTTGTTGTGAAATCTTCGACTATGAAGATCCACTTCAAGCCTTCCCTTATTTCTGGTAAAGATCCAAAAAGATCGATAGCTATGCTTTCAAAATGTTGGGTAGGAACAAGGTGTCTGAAAGACCAGCAGGTTTCAAGTTCGTTGCCTTATGCAATCTGCACAATTTTTGACATAATCGGTTATATATTTTATTAGACCTGTTCAATTGTATCTGGAAGATATTCGGAAAAAGGTTCCACCAGCTCCGTAATGAGCAACAGTAGGAGCATCATGGTGAAGTTTAATTTTTTTTTCTTTCCTAAAATGGGACAACTAACCCAGTTTCTTCTTCTTCCGAGTGTGGAGAATATCAATAGAGTACTCCATGATTTAAGACGTACTCTCGATGTGACTAATTTGCAAAATCAACACTTTTGTCAAAATCCTCAAAACAATCTATGATCTTCTTGATTTCAGGGTCTTTCAACTGCTCAGTTCTAAGTTCAGCAACGGTTCTTGATGGGACATCAATAACAATAGTTAGTAATTGTGATTGCATTCGGGCCGAGAAAGCATGCCGGACACAACGTTACATTTTCCTGGAAAATAATCGATTTTCAGGTTGTAAGATTGAATCTGAAGTGCCCATCTGGCTAACCTTCCAGTGGGTGACGATCACTAACCAATTTAAGGGTTGGTGGTCAGAGGCTATTGTAATATCTATACACTCAATATAACCACGAAAATTATTCAGAGCCCAGACAACGGCCAAAGCTTCCCTTTCCGTTGTCGAGTAATTCTTTTCGGCTGAACTAGAGTCTACTGGCATATTCTATTGGTCTTTCATTGGCGGGGTTTTCTCCTAGCAGAAGGACTGCTCCTAAGCCGTAACCCCTTGTATCCGTCCGGACGATAAAATGCTTCCTAGGATCAGTTTGTTTCAATACTGGCGAGTTAACAAAAATTACTTTAGAGTTTGAAGGGATTGTTGCTCTTGTTCACTCCATTTCCAAACAAATTACTAAAAGGTCTAGCGATATCTGAAAAATTCGGGATGAATTTTCGATACCCTGAACAGGTCTGCAAAAATTATTGTAGCTGTTTAACATTACTTGGACTAGGAATGTTTTGTATTGCTGTCTCTTTATCTGGATCCACTTCGATTCCTTTAGGAGTTATCGATAATCCCACACGAGAGAATGCGAATTTACATTTTTCTCTAACTACACGTGATTTAAATTCTTGGAGTCTTTCAAAGACAACTTTAAATCTTGAATATGCTGTTCAAAAGTTTCGAACAGTACAAATATATCATCTAAAGAGCCTAGAATATGCACTGTAGGGAGTCCATTTCGGAATTGATCCATATGCCGTTGAAAAGTGGCTGGGGCGTTTCCGTGACCAAAAGGCATTCTTTTGTATCTAAACGTACCGAAAGGGCATACAAACACAATTTTGTCCCTGCCACCAGGATTGACTTCAATTTTGTGATATCCAGTCTTTAAATCAAGGGTAGACATAAAGACAATGGATTTAGCATCGTGTAACAATGTATCTATAACCGGGAGTGGAAACTTGTCCGGTTTAGTTGTAGTATTTAGTTTACAGTAATCTACACGCGATCTGATTGTTTCATTTGGCTTGGGTACTAAGACTATCGGCGCTGCATACGATTCACATTCTTCTATAACATCATTGGCTAAGAGTCCATCAATTTCTTTGTTTAAGCTATCTTTTTGTTTTGGTGACAATCTGTAAGGTGCAGATGCAACTGGTGGGTGGTCATCTGTGTTAATAAAGTGTTTTACATAAGGTGTTGGCTCTCCCCCTAGTCGGAAAATATCTCCATTTTCATTCAGCAAGGGAGTTAAACGATTTCTAGAATCAACATCAAGATTCTGACCTTCTTGGCGTAAATGAGAATTAGGATTTTGAGATGCGACAGGATTGCTTTGCGCTGAAAAATCGCTTGTTATTGAATTCGTCGGACATGAGCTATTAATAATTTCAGGACTAAATTTTTATTGGGAAGATAATATCTTTAGCAAAGGGTATTCAAAAATTCGGTTTATCATCAAAATACCAGAAACTGTTTTTCATGTCCATCACAATTCCTGATTTCCTCAAGAAATCACCACCGAGGAGGGTACGATTGCCTCTCGCATGTGGCAGAAAATGTAAATCAGTGAGGAAAGTTCGTCCATGCACTGTGATCGAGACTGTAGTTTTTAAAACAACTGATGAGGATTGTCGACCATCCACCAGACAGATAGCAAGGTCAATTTCTGCTGACCGCATTTCTTTAAAAAAATTTCTTGGAAGAACCGGAAGAACTTTCTTGGACCGCATTTCTTGGAAGAACTCCAATTAAATAAGATATCCAATAGTTATTAGATATACTATTTAAGAGCTTCACCTGTCTTTCAAACATGGTTAAAAATAACGACACGTCATCTGTTTCAGGGCGAAACATAGGTAAGATTGTAAATCAAATTGTTTTGAGGTAGAATCAATTCGACTAGGAATTGAAAGGTTTGAATTTTGGAGCTTAAGCTTCTCAAGCTCAAATGCTCTTTCCTCAGCTAGTTTTTCTGTTTCCAATTTCATTACTTCTGCTTCTTATGACTTTTTTCGTCCATTAATAACGTTATTAAACGTATTAGTCACAAATTGTTTGTTATCAGTAAAGAGTGCAGATTTCGTTAATTTATCATTCAGGTCAATTATTTTATCATGGGGTGTTGTATCTAGACCTAATTTCAATGCCAAGTTGTAGGGGTCATTTTTTTCTCTCCTTTAGATAGAAAAGCCATTTTTTCTACGCAGTAATTTAAAGGAAATACGAAGTTAAACAAGAAAACTTAAATATGAAGGAGCAGTTACACTCCAACCTTCTTTTTTGAGCATACAAAATAATCAATAAATAGGGCAAAATACAAATTATTTAAATTTCCATTCTAAGAATGCAAAAAATAATAATAATCAGGAAGGAGATAAATATATTTTCAGCAATGGAAAAAAATATTATTTATGTTCCATATAACTTTATGCGTTTATGGTTTAGATAAAAGCATTACATAAATCATAAATTAAGGGCAAAAACTGTTAACAGTAAATGCAAATATATATTCGAACTTAATAAAAGAAAAGCAAGTGTAAAAAAATATTACTAAATATGAGTCAGCTCTAGAAAAGAATTAATATCAAGAATTCTTAACCAGAAACAGATTTATTAGATTGAAATGATTAATAAATAATTACTCAGAGAAAAAAAGTAATAAATCTATCAGAACATTTTTCATAATACCAAAATACCATTCAGCTGCAAAAAAGAAAACATATCGAATACTTGTTTATATAATCACTTTGGGAGCGACTGAGATTCTGAATACTTAATGAGACTTGGCGCGTCGTTCAAGGGCACATAAACGATATCAATAAACAAGAACAGCGTCGGTTTCGGTTCGCAAACTTACTCATCAAGAAATATATCAAATACGATAATTTGGGCTGAAATAAAATACAGAAAAACAACATGAAAATCAACGTAATACTTTAATATTTTAAAGATATGTTCTTAAGCACTTTAAATGATTGAGGTCAAATAACAAAACAATGTATATATTTCAATTTAAAAACTATCAACGATGATGATGTTAAACCAAAAGTAACTTATAAATTATTAAATATTGAATAGTATAAGACATTTCACAGAAGACAGAGAAACTCGGTGAATTTGAACATGTAGGAATGTTGTATTTCAATGAAACATTTGCTGATTGCTATTGAAATGAAAAAAAAAATGCACAAATGTTATGACTCTTGTCTGAGAACAAGTACGGACAGGAACAACCAATACTAAACTGATGAATTTTCCGGGCTGTAAATTTGAAAAACACACTTTCGTCACTGGATTTAAATGCAAATTTTTGCTGGAAATGCACAAATAAAAATTTATACTCGGTACAGGGGTCGACGTTCAATATGAGTTGGGATTTAAACTGAATACTGAAGGAGTCCTTAGGGCATCAACGATGCAAAGATGACAGACGCTGATGTATTTTTAAGGACTGATACCTGGAACACAATGGCGAACCGTTTTCTAGATGAGAAAAATGATGACTTGTGTCAGGATGGCTCTTTCTCAGGATGAGAATGGTGATAAAATGTGGTGGCAAGAAAATTTGCTTGTGATCGTCGGGATGACTTCGCTTTCGTTTCATCAGAAATTCTTTTCGTTGGCTACCAATGTGGTGGAATGTTAATTATTAGGATTCGTTCAGGAAGCAACAGGACACATGTTTTCAGGAACATGTTTTTTAATAACCACACACAAACACTAAACAAAAACAAGACAGGACAAGACATTCACGCTCGAAGCTTAACAGAACATCATCATCTCATACTACTCACAACCCCAATGAACTATGTGATGCGTACTTAATCATACATCGGAATTAATATTCAAAAGAGAAGATAAAAGTAATAATGTAACTACTACAGTAATCAATTCATTTAGAAATATTTTAAAGTTGTTTTAGTGGGTCATAACGTGAGAAAAAAAATGAAAATTTCGGGTTATATGTCAGTTGAATGACAATATAAAAAAATGAATGGAAATACAGCTTATTTTTTTTTTTAGTTTGGATACTAGATAATATATTCCTAAAGCTATCTGCAAAATTTTAAGCAAATCATTTGATGAGCCACTTACAGGACGAATTTTGCTTTATATCTTTTCTTAGAAAAAAAATTAAAATGTTTCAAAGATGGATATTTTTCGATCTTTTTTAAACAAATATTCAAAATTATAGCAATTTTTCAAAAAAATTAATTACAATCTTAGTTACATAACCTAAGTAAATGAAATTTGATTCACAATTTTATCGTCTAAAACGTAAATTTGTATCAAATTCTGAACTAAATATACCACAAGGTTAATTGTTTGCCAATCTGTATTTTTGTATGCATGTAATTATAATTCAAATAACAATGACTTAAAAAAATGAAATTTTGTATGTGGTTTACAGACTTTGACACATATCGGTCCAAATAAATCGGTGACACATATCAGACCAAAATTTGACACATATCGGTAATTGGTAGAAGAAAAGGCGTCCAAAAATATAAATACAGATTTCTGATATTAATCCACCTCTTTCATGACTACTGCTACAGTTGCCATTCGTAAAAAATAATAAAGGCAGAAAGTAAAAACAATCAAAGTTAAATTTTAGATGTATTATTGAATATATTTCATGATTTGTGCAATATTAGTCACCTTTGGCAACCAACCGGTTCACATTAATGCTCGTTAAAATTTTAATAATTAAATATTTTATATAACTTCTATTTTAATAGCTTCTTCATCAAAATATTTTTAAAGGCCTTCTATTCATAATATTATAATGGCCTTTAGCCATAATATAATATATATATCTTTAATTTTCTGTTAGCTCCCGTAGAATTTATGTTTAAAATAAAGTGAAAATGATTAAACAACAATCAATATAACAAAAAAATTTAATAAACCAAAACGATTTTTTTAAAAAAATATGAGTAGTGAAAACAGAGTCGCTGAGCATTTAAACCTTACGGACACTAACGAATATCTTTCTTAATTTATATAATATCTCACAATTTTTTCTCAGATTAAGCATTAATGGATCAATTAATTAATAATGTTTAATTTTAAATGCATCAAACACCAAGAAAATAAACAGAATCGCATGAAATAATCGGTTGAAAACATTTTAAGCCAACCTCGTTAGCGTAGGAAGGGGAAAAAATAGTTTAGAAAACGACGTACTCAAAACTATAAGCTAATATTACTAAAAATATAAAGCTAACTTAAATAACAATTTCATTACAAAAGCCCACAACTAACATAAAAACAATTCATTTAGTGAGTACCTGAAATAAAATAAAAAAAAGCAATTAATTAAGTCCGCAACTGTTAAAAATACAGTTGTCAACAATTAGAACATATTGCGCATATGCGAATTTTCAACAGCAATTATGGTAGCAGAAGTGTATGAATTTTCTACGCCAATCAGGGTAACGCTATGTAGATTAGAAATTTTTAATATCTTTTATTCTGTTTTATTTTATAACTTAAATGGACTTCAAAAAACGAAAGATCGACTAATTGTACTTTTCCGTTAGGCGGGTGGCACCGAAATATCGCTTAATGATATACAATTCCACCGAATTTTTTAAAGTGTTTTTAAAGCGAAAAAAAACCACCCAAATAATATATAATTCCACCAAATTCCATCGAAGATTTTTTGCAGATGCCTGACTAATGGGAAAGTACCTGATTAATCAATAACGTTTAATTTTAATTGCATCAAACATTATGAAAATAAACATAATCGTTTGAAATAATCGGCCGAAAACATGTTAAGCCTAACCTCATTAGAGTGGGGAAAAAACAAACTGAAGTCTCACTCATTTGGAGCTGGGGAAATGAAGAGATTTTTTAGTGGGAAAGTCAGTTTTTAATCAATAAAAAATTAACCCGAATAAATAGAAGCCTAGGTCATAATCCATACTATGATCTATCTCTCTACCAAATTTCATCCAATTCCGTTCTGTTGTGATTGAATAACAAAATCCAAACTTTCACATTTAAAATAGTAGTATAGATATCACAGGATTATTTAACACAAATTTCTCAGAATCACTTTAAAAAAAACATGCTTCAGTAAGAAGCAAAATGTTTAGTTAGAAGATTAATAACTTTAGTGTTTTAAAAAGTTCGATTTAAAAAAAAAACTCATTAAAGCTTACTTTTAAGTTAAATATGTAAAATGTATATTAAAAAGCTGTAATTTGCCGCAATGTATAAGGATTTTATTCAAGCTTTACTTTAAACAGAAACCGACTCATTAAAGAAAAATAAGTCGAATCTTCATAACTTGATATTTGACAATGGAATTTAAAAAACAAGATAAAATAGCAGCAATAATGAAAACGACATGATTTCATTTAAAACAATTAAAATATTGTAAAATATAATTTAATTTTTTTTAACTCAATATTTTTATTAAGTTAATTAATTATAGAATAAAGAATTTTACAACTAAATTTCATTGATTTTTTTTTGAAATTTAAATTGGTGTAAAATCATTTTCTAGCAGAAATATTATCGGAAGTTATCGCGGACATAAGCAAAAATCTAATTACATTTAATTTCTATATAATTTTGTTTAAAAAAATGGCATCGAGGTGAAACTTTCCATTTTTTAAGGAATATATGCGAGAAATTTGATGGTTCTAAATCAAACAATTCCGGCTTGTAGAGAGACAATATACAGACACACTACATTGTTGGTAGGGATCTCTATTCTATAGTATTGTAGAATGCATAGGATGGTGGAAATTGTTTTAAATTGTACATGATAAATGTCCATAAATTTCTAATTGTAGAATCCTGCAAAAGCAAGCTACATAAAATATTTAATTGAAAATTTTAGAAAGCATTCATTTGGGAAAACAAGCTGGAAGGAGACCAATATCTTAATAATTCTCATCATCCTAATTTTATTTCTTTGATAATTTTCTATCGAAATTATACTGATATCAATCAATTCGAAAAGATATCAGAATGAGAATAGAATCTATTGTTGTTACTTATGGCACTTTTCAAGCACGCTGATTGGCCTATCAGAGATTTAAACCAATTGAACGTCTTTTGTTTTTCAATAGGGCCAAGAGTACGACTTAGCTAACATATACGTCACAACTGTTTTTACGGGGCACACTTCATTCATTCATCCCCAGATCGTAACTTAGATCTGGAACAGAGAACGAACACCTCTGAACCAGTACTCCCAGTAGTATTACTTTAGACAAAGAAGACTTAGCGATCACGACAGACTTAACGAGTGTCAACCACCACACACACACGAAGTCTTCGGTTGGCGGGTTCGAGCTCGCAGCCCAAGGGATGCGAATCCTAGACCCCACCAATTAGGCTATCCCGGTCAGGAAGAAAAGATTCTGACAGCTGTTAATAAAACATAGAAATAAAATAAAATTACTAATATTCAGAGTTTCCAAAAAAATCAGTACCTTTAATTCTTCCCTGCGGCGATATTCTGCCAACATCAAATCCTTCCTTTGTTGTTCAGTCAAGGCTGACTCCTTAGCTGGTGCGCCACAACCCTTCTAGAACACCAGAAAAAATTTAAAGTGGATTGAGTACTTTTTACATGCTGAATTCATAATTCTTGACACTTAATAGATAGATAGATATAAATCAGATGTTCCAGTTTCTCTTTATAATACAATCTATCATTTAAAAAAAACAAAGAAATTTTTTCATTGTTATGGAACATGTAATGCTATATGTTCCATAAGATATAGCATTAAAGATAGAGTAATAAAGCTCACTAAGGATTTCTTAGAATTATTTCTGGAAACTGAATAATTTTCAATTTATTAAGTATTTCTATTTTACTTGCATAAAAAAGCGGTAATAATATATATATTTTTAAGATTTCATAGTTCTTATACATGTAGGAAATCCCAAGGTACTATTTTGTTTTGCTAACATTTGATTCTGCTGTCTCATTGTAGAACGTGATTCAAAGTGACAATTGAAAAAGGTTAGATCCTTTATTAATGATTTAATACATCATTCCAGATCAATACCATCTGCCGAGCTTACAAAACTCCGACACAACTAGTATTCAGGCGAAAGTCCACTAACCCTCGTTCGATGAAGACTTTTTGCGCATCCGCGCTCGCTAACTACGCGGTAAGTTGTTTCAGTCACATTATACACTTTTTAAAGATTTATAACGTCCTCCTAGAGGGAATTATCTAACTTTCTGGTTCCATTCCTGATTCCCTGTAAATACCTCCCCTGTAAACTTTCCCTTTTAACTTTATATAAATTCTTTTATTTTAAACTTTCCCTTTTAACTTTATATAAATTCTTTTATTTTTAAGTTCTCTTCATCCTTCGTTTGCATTATTTTGTTCTTAGTTTCTCGTAAATATTAAAAGAACTTAAGACACATCGCCATTAAAATCCCCATTATTTGAAGTCTTAACATTTTTTGGGGGGGGGGATTTGATTGCCCCAATAATTGTGGGCAACGATTGGGATTGATTTAAAAATTTCTTTAAATATTGATCTGAGTAAAAATTAGTCTGATTAATTAGAATTCCTAGCTTTTTAAAAAATTGGATTAATTACAAAATTGAAAGAAAGCTGACTGAAATGGAGACGCGCGGCTTGCCTCTCAATACTAACAATAACTACATATTCCTGTTGGCTTGGACTATCTCGTAGATCAAGTTCTACTGAAAACTCATTCAAAGAGTCCAGTAGTTTCATCTCCAGTGTATGCATCCAATAACCTTCAGAAAGTCTTTCAACGGCGGCGATCAGAAGTGTCTCCGTCAGAAAATCGATCTCCGAGAGGAATTAATAACTAAAATATTGTTACGTTTTTAGCGTAGCGGGTTCAGATTGAATGGACTTTACTTGAGGACAGCACAAGCAAATTAATTTACAGCTATTTAAAAGTATTAACAGAATGACTCGATAAAGTAAAAATTCAAATAAAATCCAATCCAGCAGTCAACAGTCACCAATAGCGTAATTACAAGCCTTACGCACAATAAACACAGACTGCAAAACAGCTGTCGTATAGCACAGAAAACAGTAAATCACAGCGAGCTCAATAAAACAGCGTTAGCAGCAAACGTAAATACAGCTCACTAACAAGCAAGAAAAGTAATCCGCTAGTCCAGAGAGATGCTTCTCTTCCTAGAGGGAACTGCAGATTGCGGCAACCCGTCCCTTATAAAGCCGAACAAACGCGCACGCGAGGCAACGCGACGCACCGGGATTTGTCTGGGAGCTTTCAGAATATTCCCTTTGCCAAATCAACTCGGCTGGCGCAAAGCTCCTTGAGAAGCGTCGCCAACGTTTTCTCCTTCGGCGCACGTTTCGCCCGCTTGTAACAATATCTTAAAACGCTTCCGCAACACCAGTGAAAGATTGCTATATCAGGTACCGTGTTTTTGTTGTTTTCATTAAAAAAATATGGCAGAAAAAATTCAGAAAATTTTTTGAGCCGCAGTCTTTTTGTTTATAAAATTGTTTTTGGATGAGTAAAAGGAATAATTCATAATTTTAAAGTATCCTGTATTCATAATTTTGAAGCAGCATGTGAGTATATATTTTTTGAAATACTCTTTTTCTATTTGTGTATACATAAGCGCAACTATCAAATTGCTCTGCCAGTATATTTTTTAAATACTAAAGAAATCGAGAGCAATAATCAAGTTGGTTTATTTGTACATTTTCATTTAAAAACGAATTGATTTATCCTATTCTATGTTCCTTGATGGCATTATCAGGAACCAAGATCTCGCCAAATCTGCAAAGCTATGCAGTTTCGTTTCTGTTGCGTCACTGACCTTCGTTGACGCCTCTGAGCTCATTAAGAATTCATTCATCTGTCGCTCTCAAGCAATTTAGTCTAAACAAAAGTTGAGCGAAGCTCGAAGTGCTTAGATTAAGTTTAAAAAGTTTCGTAAATTAATATCTCGATCACTGATCTGTTTTTACATTTTTCCTGCAGACCTGTGGGGCAATTATCCATTCAATATTATGAGAATATCTTTAGATGGAATTGTTATGCATTCCATTCAAACGTGTGCTCATTTTTAGAATTTGCTGATTAAAGATTTCACATGTGCTTGTTTTTAATGGTGTAGTAAAAAAAAAAAAGAGTTCTTTCTCAAAGTAATTTACTTCCACATTAATTAATCTGTTTGGGTTTTTATACAAAAAAACTTTGAATGATTCAATTCTTTTTCATATTTTAACGAATTTAATCACAGCTTTTAAAACAAGATTTACATTGCTTAATATTTTTCTTCTTCTTACAAACTCTTTTTTGCATTTAATTACAACGAAATGAAACAACTGATATATTAAATATTTTTTAAGTGTTTTTTTCAGTTGAAATTAATAGAAATATTTCAAATTAAGTATTATGAAATTTAACTAGCACTGTTGTTACACGTTACTGGTCTAAAACATTTCTAAATGAATAAAATTTCCGTATTTCATTATATATTTCGTGTATTTTGGTGCAATATGATTCTATATTGAGAATTTTAATAAATGAAAATGAAATTTGCCATACTATAGCGATATCATTGTTATTGTCTGAAAGCGTAACGATTTCGTTGATTCCTTTAGTTATTACCTAAAATTAAATTTAAATTTTAAAAGGTCGACAAGGTCAACGCGAAGATTTATTCGTCTTAGCCACAGAACTAAATTTAAAAACTGATCAATCTACGACCGTCGCCACACTCAAAGACCTAATTACCGGTAGTGAAAAATAACGGTGATGACCTAACCAAAAACCTGCATACAACGATTGCTAAAGATCGCAAAGCCAAGAGGGAGGGGAAAAAAAGGCGAGAAGAAAAACTGACAGTCGAGGATAGAGGAACAAAAATGGCAGGACGAACTAAATGACCGCAAGTGCAAAGATGAACTTGAGTTGGAAAGGTTAAAGATCCAAATGCAATCTAAATTAGGTGCTGGTTCATCCGAAGAAAGCGACACTGCATTTCTTATCAAAGGAGAGTCAAAATTTCTACATCGGTTCTACTTGAAAGAAGACATCGGTCTTTATCTAAAATGATTTGAACGTCAGGCAAGTCAGAGATTGAAAATCAATTAAGAAAATTGGGCTTCTCACCTGTTTGGTTTATTACCGGCGGAAGAATCTCACATCAGAGCCAGAGAGCCGAATGACAAAGCTAACTCTTACGAACATGTTAAAGACTTACTGCAGAGATGTTTGAAACTAACACCAGAAAAATTTCGGCAGCTACTTGTCGCTCATCAAAAATCACCTACAAGAACATGGACTGATTTTTTTTAACCAAGAACTAAATACTTATTTCAACGGCTGGATAAATGGATTAAAGACAGATACTTTCGAGAAATTATCAGAGATCTAATTGTAACAGCTTTTGAACTTAAGGAATATTACCTTGCTGAATGGGCAAATGTGAACTTCCTTGACCAAACAGCAGAAAAAATTAAAAGAATTCGAAGACTTTAAGAGGGTTCTGAAACAAAAATCGAGCAGTCCATTTTTGAAGATATAAGAATTCAAATCCATTGAAAAATATCATCGATATGAAGAACAGGGCTAATTCGAGTATAACAGGACAGATAAGAAATTTAAAGCGTCAACAAATTACAAGAAGCCTCATGACGCTCCTGTCAACTCCAAGAAATCAAAATAGCGCACAGAAAGGGGTATTACAACAAAAGTTACGAGAAACATTCGAATTACAATGCTTCCAAGCAAAGAAAAATAATTAAAAGTCGCAGAAATGCAAAGAACCTCCGAAGGAAGTAAATACGTTCACAACAAAGAAAACGAACACCCAAAAAAAATCAATCAAAGGTAACATGCACACTTATCGTTAAGGAAGGTTTACGTAATAAAGAAATATTATTCGGAAAAAAGAAAATCACTGTGTTTATATACAGTGGTAGAACCGTAAGTTTTCTACTAGAGAACACAAGCAGAAGAATAATGGATCCAATAAAATGATCAAAGAACAAAATGTTTTTCACAGGTATTGGCGAAGCACAAGTGACAACTATAGGTTACTTTGAACATGAATTTAAAATGGGCAATGAAAATTATTCATTAACTTGGCATGTTGTACCTGCTTATAAATTAAAATTAGAAGCAGTTATTGGGTCAGATATTTTGGAACAAACATCGATAAGTTTCACTAAAAAATTCAACAAATATGAGAATCAAGCACTGCTTATGCAAGTATCAGCTGAAAATCTTCAAGAACTAGATCTGCGTCATGTTGAATCAATCCAATCAAGAAGGAACTTGAGAAGTTAATATAAGGGTACAAGCAAGAAAAAACAGCATCTACCGACGTCACAATGAGAATTACCCAGTAAGACGAAGAACCAGTCGTCAATTAGCGTTCACAGAAAGTTAAGAGATAATCAAACAAATAGAAGAATGGTTCAACGAAGGCATTATATCGATATATATACATTATTATATATCGAAGGCATTATACAATTACGAAGGCAAGTCCAATCATAATGGTAAAAAATAAAAATAGATCTTCAAGAACGTGTATTGATAGAAAATTGAACTAGAAGCTTGTGAAAGATAAATTTCCTTTATCTCTCATCGAAGATGTTTTGGACGCTTTGTTACAAGCAAAGATATATTCTACATTAGATTTGCTAAATTTTTTCTTCCAAGTCGATGTTGCAGAAAGTGTGTCTTTATTATTATTATTATTATTTCAGACTGACAATTTGAACTTAACAAAGTTCTTTTTGGACTAAGCACAAGTTCTGGAGTTTTTCAATGCTATGTATCAAGTATATTTAGAGGTCTTACCCGAAAAGAAATTATAACCAGTTATTTAGATTGATCTCGTAATTCCAGCGTAAAACGGAAAAGAAGGTCTAGGAAAACTTAAGTCTTAAGTTTAAGAACACTACAAAGAACTAAAGTTAATACACTGAAGTGACAAAAGTCATGGGATAGCAATATGCAAATATACAGATGGCAGTAGTATCGCAGCGAAAAAATATAAATGCGCAGTTCGTTTTCCAGAGCTTTCATTTGTGTTCAAGTTATTCATGTGAACAGGTTTTTCGTGATTTATGGCGGCACGACGAGTAATAGACTTTGAGCGTGGAATTAATAGACTTTGAGCGTGGAATGTTAGTTGGAGCTAGAAGCATGGGACCATTGCGGATATCGTTAGTGAATTCAACATTTCGAGATAAACAGTATCAAGAGTGTGCCGAGAGTATGAAATTCCAGGCATCACATAACCATCATGGACAGCGCAGTGGGCGACCACCTGCACTTAACGACCGAGACCGCCGACGTATGTGTAGAATGGTCAATGTTAATAGACACGCAACACTTCGTCAAATAACTGCAGGAATCAATGTGGGACGTACGAGGGAAATAGGACTGTGCGGCGAAATTTGTCTTCCTTGGGCTATGACAGCAGAGGACCGACTCGAGTGCCTTTACTGACTGCACGACATCGCCTGCAGCGACTCTTCTGGCCTCGTGAGCATATCGACTGGTCCCTAGACCAGTGGAAAACCGTGGCGTGGTCAGATGAGTCACGATTTCAGTTGTTACGAGCTGATGGTAGAGTTCGAGTATGTCGCAGACCCCACGAAGTCATGGACCCAAACTGTCAGCAAGGCACTGTTCAAGCTGGTGGTGGCTGCATAATGGCGTGGGCTGTTTTTACATGGCATGGACTCATGCAACTGAATCGATCATTGACTGGAAATGGTTATGTTCAGCTGCTTTCAGATCACTTGCAGCCATTCATGGACTTCACGTACCCACACAACGATGGGATTTTTATGGATGACAATGCGCCATGTCACTGGGCCAGAACTGTTCGCGATTGGTTTGAAGAACATTCCGGACAATTCCAGCGCATGATCTGGCCACCTGGATCGCCCGATATGAATCCTATCGATGACATCATCGAAAGGTCCGTTCGTGCCCAAACTCCTGCACCATCCACACTTTCACAATTATGGACGTCTATACAGACAGCATGGCTCTATATTCCTGCAGAGGACTTCCAACGACTTGTGGACTCCATGACACGTCGAGTTGTTGCACTTTGCCGGGCAAAAGGAGGACCGACCCGATATTAACAGTCATCCCATGACTTATGTCACTACAGTGTAGATGCCCGTTATTTTTTCGTACATGACGCACGTAAAGAAAAGGCATTGTAGAATTCAAAAAATTCGAACTCGAAATTTTGATGAATCTGCATGTTCCGAGAAACAGATTTCTGGAATTATATCTTTCTGCCTTTGTGGATGATAACTCTAAAACGAGTGGAGCTAGAAAAGATTAAAGAAGAAGACTAGAAGAAGTATATGGTCTCAACACTAAATTTGTGGGTTTGTTTTACAGAATTCCTTTTTAAGGAAATCTGTTTGCATGGCTGGCAAAGAATAAATGAATATAATAGCTACAAATGTTAAGAACAAGGTAGGTAAAATTTAGAACACAGATTTATCATTTAAAATGTTCCAAAATTTGAAATCAAATTCATGAAGTTTTGATTTCAATCAGTTTTTAAAAGAACACCCATAATAAATAGTCGATTTTCAAGTTCTCATCAATTAACCACATCTCAGTGACTGACTGATATTTTTTTCCTCAAAGTTTACATAGTAATAGGCTCTCCTGAATGGCATGTTTATAATATACAAATGCAACTTTCCTTTTCTATGCAATGAAGTGCATAGCACATTTTTAAGAGAGGTGATGAAGAGGAAGGCAGTTTTATTAGATACTAAGAGAGAAAATTCCAGTGAGACCCATCTTGCTGGTTATCGGCCATAGCTGCATAAGAATTATTCATGAAATCTGAGTGAAGCGGGAAACACTATGCAACTAATCCAGATGCAGAACAGCAGGTCACATCAGTCTATCGTTTTTCAAACTAATATGAATTGGGAACGCAACTAAACTAAAACTTACCAATTTTAACAACAACATTAACAATTAAAATAAGATAAGTACAAAATCAGAAGAGGAGCACAATAATTGTATAGTTCTGGTACTTTTGAGTTAGCCGAGCACCAACGAAAAATCGCCAAATAATGCACAATTCCACCAAATTTCTTATATTGATTTTAAAGAGAAAAATCGCCACATAATGTAAAATTACGCCGAATTTCTTTAGCGATTTTTCGCTGGCGCCTTACTACCTATAATTCAAAGTAACTATCCCTCAAAAATGTTACGAGGGTAAGTCGAAAAATAAAGGGAATTTTGCAATTTCTCTTTCCAGGATACGATAATACTGCTGAATCAGTGTAATCGGCGACACTTAAATGCAACGTGACACTCTTATTCTGGCGTTGGTCTTAGGAGTGTAGCAGACCGTTAAATATGGCAGATCCAGCACCAAGGAGGCAATGAAAGCAGTGATTCGTTTTTTGTTTACCGAAGGTGTCAAATCTGCAGAAATTGTTCGTCGAATGCATTTGCAGGAAAGTGACAGCTGTTTCTCGCGAAGCAAGATCTCTGAAAGGATAGATAGCTTCAGTTAGGAAAGAACTTCTTTGTGTGGAGATAAAAGATCAGAAAGGCCATCGACATTAACCACTGAGGCCAATTTGAGTATCGTATAACTAATGCAAATGAAATCAAAACCTACAATCAGATCCAAATGTCGAGGAAAACTACGAAAAGGTATCATCTTGTTGTTGTTGTTACTTATGTCACTTGCCATGGACAAGCCCTCCCGCGGATACAACAGCAGATTCAAGCCGAAACGAGCGTTTCTTGTTTGTGAAGTAGCGCCAACTAGGGCGAAGAGTACGACTTAGCAACACAACACACACCGCATTTGCTTGCACAGCCCCTTTTTTACAGGGGGGGGGGACAGTCACACATCTCACAGATAGCACATAGAAGAACAACCATGCCCGAACCGGGACTCCCAGAACAAGAGGAAGACGCGCTACCTCTGTGCCAGAAAGCCGGCAAGGGTATTATCCTGGGGGTAAGATAATGCCCGACCATATTCTGCCAACGGACGGTTGAAAGAATAAAAGACTTGGGATTGGAAGTGCTGGAACATCCGCCGCACAATCCAGATTTGATTCCAAGCTATTTTTATATGCTTAGACTGTTGAAGAAAGCGCTAAGGTGATGAATATTTGAAGAAGTCATTGAAGAAGTGCAAAATTGGTCATTGAATTCTTTTTCACCAGAAAACAAATTGTGAAATATCGAGAAAAGTGCATAGAAGTTAAGGATGATTATGTAGAAAATAATGAATTTTTCAATTATCTATAATTAGAATAAATACACCTTTTCTCAACAATATCTTTCTTTTTGATTCTCTTTCGTATATCCTGTATTCCAACTGTAGCTTTTAAGCAAAGAAAAAAAAATATTTGTTTATAGAAAAAAAATCAATACCATAAAGAAAACCAATTAAAAGTAAATTAGTAACCTTCTGTAGTTTTATAATAACTTTACTCTTCTCATTCTTGCCAATATAATCACTGAGAATTTTGCTGGGATCAAGTTTTTTACTGGCCCACCATAGCTCCGTTCCATCTGGTTCCAGAATTTCTTTACTTGCCTGAAAATAATAAATAAGATGGATATTCTAGCTAATAAATATGTTTTTTAAATACGAAAATAAGAAAATTTATGTTTGATATATTTAAAAAAAAAACTCTTGCAAAGATTTACAGTTAAAAGTGAAACTGCTCCACTCCCTCCACATAGGCACACAAACACCATACCCACAATACTTTTTTGATATTAAAAAAAGTGAAATTTACAATTAAAATAATTATTTATTTATTTCCTCCTAAATAAAGATTGGAAATTATAACAATTTAATACATTTCCCATTCCCTTTTTAAATTTAAAAGCAATAAAACATAATTAAATAAAGACCTAAAGACAACTATTAATATCACATTAATCAAAAAATGAAATTCATTCATTGATTAGTAACAGGTTTTTGTTAAAAAATGAAAATGTATAATGAGAGAAAAAAAACATATAGAATATTAAATCATGATGATGAGTTACAAAAAATAAATACCACCTTCTTTTTTTTATCCATAAAAACTATGTTGTAAACAGTTTTATAAGCCCAATAAACTTTAAAGACACTATTTTTCAGAATTAAGAAAATAGTTTCAGAGATGCTATATAAAAGCAGTTGATTCAAAACACCTGCATTAAATTTCTTTCATATTTAAATTTTTAAAAAATGCAAAAAAAACTGAAATGAAAATAACAATAAAGTAAATTCACATAATTGAGTTTAATTAGCCATAATATTTTCAATCTTTCAACATTTAATTTCTTTAATATGTATAATTTTTACTTCAAAATTAGATTCTTGATGCAATTATTAAATATGTTCTAAAAAATTTTAATTCCGAAAAGAATGCAAGGTTCTTGAACTAAGGAAATTTTAAAAGAACTGATAAATATTGATTAAAATAATGTTATTTAAAATCACCATATATAATCTGAAATTGGTGAAAAATTAAGTTCTTTGATAATAGGTTATGCAATAAATTTTACAATCATTTAAACTCATAGAGGCCCTTCTAACTTAAAAATATATTATATGATATCCTTGCTTCGGTTTTCTATTAACTATATTATGAAATTATCATTGGCCAATTACATAAACTTATACTAGAAATATAATGAAAAATTAAAAAGTTTAATTGTTTAAAGTTGCTGCTTTTGATATACATTTGGAAATTGTCATAGTTGCAAAATAGAAAAGAATTTCTTCAGAGTTATAAATTTCTATTTTAGGCATTTATTATAATTTTTTTCTCACTGAATTTGAAGAATCTGATTGTTTTAAAAAGCATACATAAAAATTTGTTTAGAAAAATATTTTGTTTTGATTTTCTCACATATGAAGTAAACAAAGAAAAAAATATTTTAATTTTCAAATAATTTGATTGCAAAATTTTGATCAAACTTTGTTTTTTAAATATAAATAATACTAATAATTAAAAAATTATATAGTTCCATATGTAAGTTTTTTTTTTAGTTTGAATGTACGAGCCCATAAAAGTCAAAAGAAACAAGGGGGGGGGGAATGGTTGAAATATTAAATGGTCTTAATGTCACAATTGTACATGTCTTTTAAAGAGCCTGCATTTTGAGAAAAAATGTGACACATGCACACACACACGAATAACAATATATATACATTTATATTACATTTAAATAATGTTAGCCATATTAACTGTGATTTTAATACGTATTGCAGAGTTGTAGCCGAAAATCATGGTGCCAAAGTATATTGAACTATTTCATTTCATTTTATTTCAAAAGTGTAACACAATAAGCACAAGAAGGCATAAAAAGGGATGGAAAAAGGCCAAAACATATATCTCTGGTCTTATATACTAGGATATTCTCATAAATCACACACCTGTAGATTTAGGATACATTTGACCTTGACAAGAAAAACAGGATTATTTTAAAAGAATCTATTTTATATAAGTTATTTAATATTCATCAAAGGAATATTTTTTAAAAAATATTTACACCAGTGACTTATTATCCATCCTCAATGATGCATTGACTTTATAATACTTCATTTGATTTATTAAATAGGAAAAGTGGAATGGAACAGGAAATAACATTTTAGAAGGAATTTACAAAGACCTAAACTAAGACAAAGCTTTGGGAAGGAGATATATTTAAAATATCATTATATATAGAGAGATGAACCAAAACAAAAGTAAAAAATTCTCTAGGAAGGCATATATGTATGATGTTTAAAATCTAACGACTACTGGTATGTTCTTGGCATTTAATTTTTTAATTGCTAATATTTGATTATTTATTATTGTGTATAGTTTTTTTTACTTCTTTGTTCTAGAATTTTATTATTGTGATTTTTTTTTTATAATTGTCATTTGCTTTTGTATTTTTAAAATGTGATGCTTCTCTTTTACTATGGGACATGGAATTTTTCGGGCCATAAAAGGGTTAATTCTTATTAAACAATAGTAAAAATCCTTTACAAAAAAAGATTCCACTTTTTATTGGAATTCCTGCCTGATGGTGACCCTTGAGAAAGTCATCAGGCCGAATTTCTTTTTTCTTATTGGCTTTACTTTAGGTTTCTCCCTACTTTCAGCATAGTTTCTCATTTTTTTACTTGTAGGTTCTTCCATGTTCCACTGTGTTTTTAGGAATAGCAGCATAGATGCTCTCTAAATACATTTGTGTATCTTTTTAATATAATAATTAAAAATTACAATTCATAATGTATCTTTTATAATTCAGTTTTGACTTCAAAATTGTTGTTATCTTTGTGTGTGTGTGTATATATATATATATATATATATAAAACACATAATCTTTCTTTGAAGTAGAAGGCAGTTTCAGATTTTCAAGTTTGCTTTATTGCATCCCAGGAGACACATATGTACAAGCAGAAGTAATGAGCACAATACAGAACAAAATGAGGAAAGGCCAATGAAAATTTTATTCCTGTGAATATATACATTTTAATAAGGATTTCCAACACCTGTCAGTAAAAAATAATGGAATCTTAAGGATCTTTTAAAAGAATGTGTTTAGTTAAACAGTATTTTATCCTTTCAATCGGAATGTGTGAACTTGTTGGCCTTTAGCCGATTCAGCAATTTTACATACCCTTCAGTTGAATTAATTAAGTGGAAAAAGTGGAAAGAGATAAGGAAATAAGCAAATATTCTAGAATGAAGTTACTATGGGCTAATTTAAAATGAAAGTTAGGAAATTAATTAGGATTGAAATTAAAGTTTAAAGTATCATTTCATATATATTACCTGTATTTATGATTAACTTCAAATGCACCATATTATGCTAATGTAGAAGAAATATAGAGTAAAACACTTCCTAAAGTTATAACACAGAAATAAATACACGAAACGAGTTCATATAAACAAAACAAAAACCATAATTTAATTTAATTTATAATGTTATTGAACATTTTGATGATAGTGTTAAAAAAATCAAAATCAAAATTTAAAAAAATAATTATTATAATTTGAGAGCTTTAAAAAAAACAAATTTTTACTGCTTTTTCATTCTGTTTCAAAAATAAAAGCAAAACAAAAAAATTATTAATAATCTTTTTGGTATATTAAATCATCTAGTAATTTTAAAATATAAAAGTACTAACTAAATACCTAGTAATTTATAATTACAATCTTAAGGAAATTAAAAAACTAATTGCTTTTTTTAAATCTAATTTTCAATATATATGTCTTTATAGTTTAATTTAATCTATGCTATTATGTATAGAGTTCAAAATCTATTTATTAGTCAAAAGTAATATTTCAACTTTTAACAAGCACTAATAATAACAATTAGAATGATTTTTAATTATCTCAGAAAATTTTCAAAGATAATCTTCAGAGATATAAGGAATTCTAATAAAAAAATGATGGAAAAATCAGTCATACCTGAGTGCCTGAAAGATCTTCTTTCCCTTCAAGTTCTAGACTTATTATTTCATATGATGGAAGTTCCATTGGATAGCAGATTTTTACAGCACCACGTAGTACATCTAAGGTTTCTTCAATGTCAGCAATGGTCAAACAAGCTCCAGCATCTATCATTTTCTGAAACATCAAGCAATTAATCTTATTTGAGTAATAATTCCTTTAAAGTTTTGAATGAAATTAGCAAAAAGTTAATGCAAACAGCAAATTGCGGGAAAATTACACCACTTCCCCCCCCAAAATAATAGAGAGTAAACTATAT
>JAOUZG010052944.1:1359510-1371375 GCA_026289955.1 Argiope argentata
AATTAATAAATGGTTTAATTAAATTTACACATAATAAATGGTTTAATTAAATTTACACATAATAAATGGTTTAATATATGTACAGTCTCAAAAAAAGAAAGAAAGAAAGTTCACCCTATTTTTATTTGATAAATATAATTTCTAATACAAATAACACATTAACTAGAAGTCCAAACATATTTTGATTTTTACACATAATAAATGGTTTAATCAAGGTACTGAGGTAGTGTGTAAATGCCATTTGCAATGAAAAAACATTATTTTAGTGTTACAGGCATTTGGGGGGAGGGTCATTGTCCTGCCGGAAAATGAAATTTCCACCTAGAACCAAATTTTTTGTACTTTCCTACAGATTGCGATGACCATATGGTTAATCCAAAATTAATGCCTCTGGTTAAAAATATATATATATATTTATATATTGATTATCATAAAATAGCATTTAATAAGATTTTTTTATCTATTCATTTTTGCCAATTCAAGTATGTATGGATCAATTTCTACAACTTCTGCAGATTTATCAACCATTTCTTTTATGAAGCAAATGGACCTAATTGTTAAAAAATTTAGGTACAACATTCTTCAAGGTTTAACATACATTTTTTTAGATATTTCACTTTCAATGAATATTTAAGAAAATATTTCAAATATATCAGCAAGCAAATAAAAGGGCGAATGTAATGTAATATGTTTTAAAGGCCATAAAATTCCTCTTTAAATTTTTGTTTTTGAACTAAAAATTTCAAAATCAGAGATTTCTCTAGACAAATGTATTTTATTCCATTAAACAATTGCAGAAATATTGAGCACACTCGTTAGCTGCAATTTGGGAATCTCATGAAACAAGAATGATCTTTCAAATTGAAAACTGGAATAATTTACACAGAAAAAAAAAGGGAGGGGGGATTGTAAAAAGGGATGAGTTTTCTGCAAACAATAATGAATGATATTGTTTCATTTTTGGAAGCTATGACTACAATCTCTTATTCTTACAACCTTTAGATATCACATGTTTTGGATGAAAACAAAATAATTCAGAAACTCAAAATTAGCTGCATTTTTCTTGGTTTTTTTAGAGGATTTTTAAAATGCCCTGTTTCATGATTTTCCCTGTCCTGAAAACTTTAACAACCTTTATTAACATGACAACCTTTATTAATTACATTATTTATATTAAGAAATCTATATATATTAAAATTTCACATAAAATTGATTTTCAACAATTTACAATTAGAAAATATTTAAAGATTATGAACGGAATTAATATAAAATGTTTTGATTTATAATAGGTATAATGTTTAATTTTAAACAAAGATCAAAACAAATTTTTTAATTCTCAGCTAGTGTGAAATTAGAGTGAATATCAAGAGTTAATATCAAAGTTTTATTATATTAAAATTATAAAACATTTTATATTTGTAGTACTATGCTAATTCCCTATTACTTTTGTTCTATTATGCTGTCCTATAAACTGTAAGAAAAAAATATATTCATTGAAATTTTTTATTTTTAATATGTTATCCATTGTATATGAATTGTTCTATAAAGATGTTCCATAGTTACAGTTTTATAAAAAATTAGTTAACAAAGAAAAAAATTACGAATATTTTATTGAATTTTCATAAACATTTTAGTGAATATTGAATCATAAATATAATGATTTAATTTTCATATAAACAATAACTAGAAAAAAGAAATGAAACATAAAATATTTAACCTGAGAGACTCTTGTTTTGGCTTCAGAGGTAGTTTTTGTCAAAATTTCAGCATGCTTTTCTTTTGGTGCTGAAAAATTCATTTGAGTATGTCAAATAATAACTCAGAAAAACACAAAACAAATGAAATTAATATTATTAAATAAAAACAATCATATTGCAATATCACAGAATATTGATAATTTTCAATTAATTAAAATATACAAATAATTTTTGGAGGGAGTAAGGAGAAGGTGAGAAGGATAAAATTTTTATTTCTAAATATGGATCTAAATGCTTTAAAAACTAAACAAAAAATAATTTTGTTAAAACATTTAGTTTACATAAGTAGAAAATTAAAAAAAAATCAATTTTAAACATAATAACATGGAGAAGAGTTCAATAAATATCTCAATAAAATCTTATGCATTCACTTTTTTTTCCTTCATGTTTAATACAAAGAAGTGAGAACGTTTTATCCTTTGCTTTCCAATTTTTTTAAAAAAATTAAAATTAAAGAAAGCTTAGTTAAAAATGAAAAAGAAAGAATAACCCAAAAAATGGTAGTGTTTATTTATAGATATAAAAAACAGATAATGTTAGATTTATTTACTTCGAAATGGAAAGATATTTTTTCTAGTTTATAATTTCAATTTTAGCTTTGACAATAAGATTCAAAAGCGTTATATAGGAATGAATCAAAAACAAAGATTTAAATAGAGCATTTAACTGCAATATAATTAATTTATCTCGTTCACACATATACCTGAATGTAAATGAAAGATAATCTGTCTAAAAGAGAAGTTCTATGTTTCCATTTTTTTTCCATAAATATTGTTGCAGTTTAAAATTCTCATAGTAAGAACAAGAGAACGGGCTTTGTTCTTCAACCAAAACCAAACGAATAGACAGAATTGGAATCATTAAGTATTCATTTGGTAAAAAGAATTTAAAACAATATGCATGAATAAATCAGAAACACGCAAGCAACTGAAGTATTTCATCAAAAAATAATTTGCTACAAAATCATACATACAATGATTGAAAACACCACTAATTTTAATATTTATGGAAGAAAAAAAAAGTGAATCTGAAATTTTACCTAAACCATTCCTCCTTCCCATAGGATCATGGTTAATTACATAATCAGATGGAGTAAGATTCTTCTGAGCCCACTCATCTTTTAAAACCAGTTCTGAAATCTGCCCTGCTGTCAAACCTTGCATATTTGGAGGAAGGCTTACACCATATTTTGACAATTCTTCAATTTCTGCATTGAAAAAACATGTAAAAATAAAATCACATTATAATTAATAACATTGAAAAAGTTACCTCGATTGCTTTGAATGTAATACAAAATTAACAATTACATACAAGATAGTACTTGATTGAAAGTTATAATCTAACTTACTTTTTGTTAAAAAGTTTTAGTTTTTATTAAGGAGTAGAAAAATAATAAAATGAATGGGCTGACCATTCAGCAAAAGAAGCTTTAACTTCCCCAGCAATCTGTGATTTGATATCACCTGAGGATATCCGATTGGCATGATACAAAGTGGTCAGACTGAAGCAAAATAAACAATGGGATCTTTCAAAACATCACGACAAATATAGGTGATTTGATTCCTTCAACTTAAAAAAAAACCTCTCTAAATGAAACGAGGTTCTGATATTTCGATTCATTTCCAGGACTCTTCCAGTGAACCCTATGCTTCATAAACATTGAATTACTGATAAACCAGATTGTCATCAATGTAGGGTTCTCGAAACCTGTGAACATTTTGCATCTTACTTTATTTTTATTGGATTTGTGACTTTTCTCTTGATGACTCAGTCAAGAAGAAGGCTATTTTAACTTTCCTATTGGCATCAGAAAGATTTTAAGCCTTTTTGGGATATTCATAATCTTTGTTTTTTGGAGCATACGCTGGAGAAAATACTTTCATTTCTTCCTTCCAATTTGAAGTGATATATTTAGTGATATTTGTGATCTCTTTATCTGTTTAACTCGGGAAAAGCTAAGAACCGTATTTTTGGAGCATACACCAGAGAACACACCTTCATTCCTTAGTGAATTATTTAATTTTTTTTCAGTTGTATCTAATTCTGATGGACTAACTACTGATAATTGCAATAAAAAATGTGTTACACTGTTAAAACTTTTGTGTAAATGATTGCAATTTAAAAAAAAGAACTCAACAATTTTTAAAATATGAAACACATAAAAATATATTATGATATACATTTTTTCTAGAATTTATTTATTCAATAATATCAAACAATAAAAACTTTTAAAAAAATACTTTTGAAATAATAAATAATGTATATAATGAATAAATAAATACATTGAAATATGTTTTTAAAAAATGCTTATACAGTTATGTATTTTGATTCTGTATTAATATTATAAAATAAACAAATAATGTTTTCTAATAACTGATGTTCTTTCCCAAAAATAATGGTCTTAAAACATTGCTACAATTAGTGATCAAATATTACACTGAATAATGAGAGCTCATGAGCAAAGTTCACAATAAAAAAAAACAGTTACTATATTATCATTCTTTTTGCATTGATATTTAACCAAAATTTCATGCATGACACTGATTATTAAGTTTACTGCCAAAAACGTAAGGCCAATAATAATAATTTTTTTAAAACCTAAGTTTTTTTTGTAGTATCAAAGTTAGTTAAATAATTTTTCAGATACAAATTACAAAAAAGGATGGCAGAAGAATTTTATTTTTACTTCTAAATTAATGAAACTAAGAAAAGAAAAATCTACAGACTAAATTAGATAAGGAAACTTGTTTATCATTTCAAAATGGTTCCTTCAAAAAATTTATAAATAATTAAAAATCTGTAAAAAAATAAATAATTGAAGCTTGATAAGTTTTTAATAGCATAAATGAGCATTTCAAACTTTAGTATAGAATAAATCACATCTGTAGAAGTCATAAACTCTATTGTGGTCTAAATATGCTTCAGAAAATTTTTAAAAACCTGTGTAAAAAAACATCAAAAAACAACAAAAAACTATAAAAGCAGCAAAATTTAAAACAAGTCAAAAATTTTGAATATAAATTAAAAAAGATATTATATGTTATCATGTTTTAGCCAATAATTTTTGAAATTTTCTCTAAAATGGAACTATGAGGACTATCTTACATACAGACTCTTTAATCTGATAAAAACTTAGACAAATTTTTGTTAATAGATGCAAATGATAAATTGTTAAATATTGCCAAACAAAGTTCTTTTTATTTCTACAGTTTACATTTCTTAAGTTCAGTAAATACCTTTCTTCAGTTCTCTTTCTTTCAGCAATCATAGTCATCTGTAATTTGAAATTTGCAAGGAATTGAATTCTTTTGAAATTTGAAAGTACAAGGAATTTTCTTCTTATTCATTTTTGAAACAAAAAATAAAATGGTATGGACAGTAAGACTAAAATAATTTTGAGTCTTACATACAATAGACTGTTTGTAAGATAGCAGATGTATGGGAAAAAAAGTGTTTTAGATGTGCAAAAGTAAAAATTATATTGTTAGCATTTGACGTTATAGTGGTATGTCCAGAAAATTCCAACAGATTAATTAGCTCAGGAATATTTTTATCTTCATATAACAGGCTAAAAAGTCAGATTTTCCTCCCCATTTCATTAATCACGCAAATCATTATATTCTGAGTAAATTCTAGAAGAAAAATTCCATTCATAGCTGATAAAACGATTAATTTCTATTTTGAAATTTAGTACATTTGCTTTCATAAAAAGAATTTAAAAAAAACTGAAATAAGTTTATTCAACACTTGCTTTTACCTGTAACTTTGTACCCATGGAAAAGCACAAAACTAACCTAAAAGCTATTTATTTACAGAGAATAACTGAAATTAAGCAAAACTGCAAATCATTCTTTAACATCAAGTTGTCTATTTTATTTACTGATCAAGATAGCTTCAACAGTATTATACACATATTTTTTAAACTTTTAATTAAAATGAAAATACAGTTGTCTACAATTACAACAAGCTGCACTTGCATGAATTTTCATTTCCAATTGGGGTAATGCAAATGTGTGAATTTTCTATGCCAGTTGGGGCAACATAATAATGATTAAAATTTTTTAATTTCCTTTATTCTGTTTTAGTTAAATTCAGAAATATTTCAAAATGAATTTAAAAAATTAGTTAATTAACAATGTTTATTTTCAAATGCATCAAACACTAAAAAGATAAACAGAATTGTTTGAAATAATTGGTTGAAAACATGTTAACTCTAACCTCATTAGAATGGGGAAATAAACTGAAGTCTTACTCATTTGATGGTAGGGAAATGAAGATTTTTGACAGTAACATGAGAAAAGTGTCATTTTTACTATTTTCCTACTAATTTTTCTGTTTTTTTTATCTCTATAAGAAACTTTCTCATATTTTAGTGAAAATATTTTTTTAAAAGTTAGCTGAATTGGTCAAGCATATGTATTTTCTCAGTAACACATCTGGTGATTCATTTTTATTTACATAGGTAACATGAATGATCTATCTTGACCATGAATTTAATAAACAGCACTGATTCCTACTTTCCTCACCAGCAAAATCAACATCCAACTTAAAAAAAGTTTAGTTTTTGATAAGTGCAAAAACTGTAATTTTTCACCTCGAGAATCTAAATCTTTCAACTAAATCTTTCAAACATGAGCATTCATTTTAGAAAAATGTATTTAAATAGATTTTCAAAACAAATTACTTAAATACAAAATAACTACTGAAAATCAGAAATTCTTTAGAATACTAAAATCTTGAAAATATTTCCATTTAATATTTGTTAAAATAAAAATTCAATTGATTATATCAATATTAGAATTTTTTTTAAAGATATTAACATTAATCATAAATAAGTAAAAGGAACACAAGATCAAAATAATTCACTGAACATATGTGCAATGAAATATTTTGATCAAAACATTCATGGGAAATTAGTTTTGCATAGAAAATTAATATCACATAACAAAGAAACTGCAAGATTAAGAAAGCATTAGATTAGTAAAGAGTCTATAAAAATGCATACAAGTTAGTAAAAACCTGTTTATTGAACAAAATACATCGACAGGAATAGGAGTTTTGTAAAGAATTAATGCTAATTTATAAATAGTATATAATATATTAGTTTCCTCCATCATTCTCCCAATTAGTTCTTTTGAACATTAACTTTACTTTCTTCTATATCTACTAATACATTTTATAATAGGCAGAATTTGGCGAAAAAGTCTGTACAGTTTTATAAAAAAATATGACACACACTAGTACAATAATATGAAATCAAGCTTTTTAAAAGCTGAACTTCATTAAAACACAATCACATCTTTAATAGTTACAAATACCTCCCTTAATTTATTTAAAATCATATTAAACAAAAATATAACATAAAAAAGCCTATTACCATAGCATAGTCTCTGAATTTTCAGTTTCCCATTGTGTATTTGTACAAGAGAGTTGATAAGATCGCTTATGTTGTCACTAGTTTGGGTTTTAAACCAAAATAAGCTCTGATCTCCCTTTTTAACATGTAACTTTACCATGATTATCAAAAAGAAAGGACAAGCGTTTTAATGAGAATATATTTTAGGGGGGAAAACTACATTAAATGTAGTTCGTAGTTTGAATTTTATTGAAATTCAAATATTCAACTTCAAAACTTACTCACGGTAACTATGGTAACATTTCCGATTACAGTTAGAATTGGAAATTGTCTCTTCCTTTTTATAATTTTTAAGCTTCTAATGTTTTACTTCTTATCACACTAGAGCATTAAATGTTAAGAAATTAAAAGTTTCAGTAGTAAATGAATTAATTAGACTTCTAAGAATTTTATGCTTCAGCATATAATGTGATGTTTTACATTGAAAATTAAATCATCATTATTTTTTTTACATGGAAAATTAAATTAAGATCCCCATATTACTCAGTCAATATTTTTTTTTCTTCCAGTACTGGTTTCTTATGGAGTTTTTTTAAGCTGTAGAATTGTAGTTCGAGACGCGATTTTTCAGAGATTGCTCAAGAAAGACAGCTGTTTATGGAAAGTGGAAAAATTTCATCGAAATTCTTGTTGAAAATTCATAATGCTGTATTCATTTTACGCAGACTTTAATACTCCACAATTTTTTAAAATCGTTTTTAGGGACTGAATGGGCCGCTTTCAAGTTAATTAGAACAGATTGAAAGAATGCATTTTCTGATCGACCAGGAATTGATTTTTTGACTTCTAGTCATGATTTATTCGGGCAATTAATTTTTAGTTCATGTAATTTACATTGATAACTTTTGGCACTCTTTACGTTTAAACTCATAATATAGTGAGTAGAATCAAGTGTATATTTTGGATCTCTTTTACTTTATTCACTAACTGTGGTCAGATTTTCATATAGATATAAATTTGATTTCATATAAATATAGGTTTAAGTTCAATTGCATATGAATAATTGCATAGATATAGATTTTATTCCAGTTGCATATGATCAGACAGACTGATAGACAGTAAGCACATAGATAAATTTCGTCTAAACTTTGATACAAATCTACAAAAGTTGAGAACTGTTATATCCCATTTCATCTATTTAGTATCTTAGATTTTTAAATTATTAAGTTTTTATATATACAAGTATGGATAGAAAATAGAACTGACTGTTGTCAGATATCACACAAAATTTATTAGAAACATGCAGCTTTGATGTAAAAACCAGGTGTCTTATTTTTTTAATAGTTCCTTTATTATTTAGGCCATTATGGTCAAAGAGAGATAGAAATTGCTAGATTTATAAATATTTTTTAGATGCAAGAAATATAAAAAAAATATAATAACAGATTAATATAATTCAACACCACAAATAGCTGAGAACATTAAAATAAATTTTTATACCATATTAAATTTTAAAAAATGATTATTTTAATAGTACCAAATTAAATTTGTACATTTTTCGTCTGTTATTGATAAATATTTTTACTAAGCGAAGTCATTTTCCTTATTGATACCAATATTGCATTTTGGATTTTTCTTTCATTGCTGATGATGAGAGTCTGATGATAAGGCTTATTTTTTTTTATAAGAATAATGTTTCTTTTAAAATATGCTTTTAGAAGCTTGTTAAAACTTTGTTATAATTATGGTTTAAAACCTTAAATTAGCAACGGTAAAATCTTTCCATTCTTCGAAACATGTATGTGCCAAATTTAGTAGCTCTAAGCGAAATATTTAGGTATTTAATAGTCAACTAGAAAGGTAAATGGCGCAGGATCATTATTGGTTTAACACAATAAATGGCGCCCGGGTATGAGAAAAGTTTTCTCTCCTTCATTGCAATCATCTTTATAAACTGACATTATTTTTCTAATATTTTGTCTCCAAGGGTTCTCTTAATACTGACACATATGACATGCATAACCCCTCACCATCCTCTCCCCTAGTCACCCTATTAAAACTAGATATTATAAAAGATCTCTACGATATTGTTCAATATTCTGAATTCCGGCCAATATCGTGAACATATCATAACAACACTGTTGAGCATCTTCTGCTAAAAATGTTGTTATTAGCACAAAAATAGATTGTTATCGAGCATAAAGAGAGACTATTTTTACAAAGAGAGAATTTCAATACAGAGTTCATGAATTGTTTTTATGTAAAACATGTTTCATTAATAATTTTATTAACTGTTATAACTACATCTAATTTTTAATTTCAGAACTAGGCAAAATGAAAATTTTAAAAAAAGTTGGGTTATTCCAAAATTACTTTTTAATATCGGTATTTGAGCTTGATATTTTATTCTCTTATTATAGTACGTTGAATTTTTGTTTATTCAAATAAGAGAAAGTTTTATTGGATTATTCTATGAGATTGAAAGACAGATATGAAATCTTTTCAGCAGCATATAGGTAGTGTTGTGATTATTTTTTCTATTCATATATTTTTACCTCTTTTTTCATCGTCGTTATTATTATTTTTTTCATCTCTTGTTTAGATTTAATCCTTAGAATTTTGATGAAACGAAAGGAAAGTAGTGATAACGTGTGGAACGATGAATATAGCAATATAAGGCTTTAGAAATAGTACGGGCAATATGGCAATTAAAGTTTGTAGTATAAAAGGACTTTGCCTCAAAAATATTAACATGCATACAAAAGATTCAATTGAAATTTTGTAGAATCGAATAATTACAAATTTTAGAAAACATTAGGGGTAGTCTTCCACAAACTTTTTTGCCTGTTTTCTAATAAACTTTTTATGGCATTGGTGTACAATAGCTAAGAAAGATTAAATTTTGATGGGAATTTATCATTTTACTGAATTTATCATCTCATCCTTGGTGTGCAGTTAATAGTATAAAAAATTGAATTTCTGCTTTAGACATGTTTTTCTCAATCGATTAAAGCAAGAATTGGGAATAAAATTGCTCTTTCCCATGTTACAAAATCCCATGCCAAATTTGATATTTTTATTGCATTTTGGAACTATAATGCTTATAGACCGACAGATAACCAACCTTTTGTTTGATTCAAAATTTGACAGATATTTACACTATAGATGTTAAATTTGTGCACGGAATCTTATCTAAATAACTCCATTCATTTTGTGCTTAGTGTGTTAGCTTATAGTCACACTGTCGGACAGATTTATTCTTGGCATATTTCAAACAAAATTCGATAGAAATCTGTGTTAAGAACGTGTACTAAATTTCAGCCGTTTAAATCAAAACGTTTTCGTGTTATATTTGCCACTAACAGACAAATATTTTCCAAATTGTATTTTTCGAGCTAAGGAAGGTATAAAATGTGAATATTCTTCAAAATATCGAATTCGTATTTTTTTTAAAAGATTATTTTACTTTCTCTATACTACCTATACAAGAAAAAGACGACAAATATTTTACAAATTGTTATTATGCAAGCAGTATCTTTAGTAGAATCGGGTTACCACTAGAAATTAGATATTATATATTAACATGCAATTTGATATTAAATGACGTAGACATTTTTATGCAACTTACATTTGCTTGCAAATGAGATGCTTTTTGACCCGACATTATTATAAAAATCCATGCACACAATGAATAAGGCAAGCATAATGATATTAAAATAATACATAAACGTTTATTGAGTTTTGATGTCCCTTATTGTCACGGATTGCCATAATTGGCGGTTTAGCAACTCATTGGCGACGAATTCAAATTTGGCGATAAAGTTGAAAGGTTTAATACGCAAGTATCACATTTTCTATAGAAAACCAAGAATACCAAATTATGCATAAGAAATTTGTTCAAGAATACATTTTTGGTTGCTGAAACTTTCTGAATGAGTTTGGAGTTCAATAAAAAATACTACCCCTGGAAGAAAGCGCGTAGGGCTGAATTGTGTCAATATAGTATTCTGTATGGTTTTATTTTAAATATAAAATTAGAGCTGTTATATAATAATGATTTGCTGATATAACTCATAAGTTTAGTTAATTAATTTCGTGTGAAATAAAGGGAAATATTATTGTAAATTGTTATTTAAGCTTATAAGATTGCCAGCAGTCAGCACTAAATATATCTCCATTTTCCACCATATACTTTTCTATATATTGTTACAATCCTGTAATGTTGCTTCTCAGCATAGTTAGTTCAATCACTGGAAAAACAGTTTTACGAGCCGATCTGTTGGGCCTTGATCGGGTGCCATGTCAGTGATCTTAGAATTAGACAATCATTTAGCGACTTGGCGACGAATTTGACTACAAAATAGATATTAATTCCGTCTTCCGAGAACTATAAAATTCCAGTAGCCTCAAGCTGAAGTGAGTCGTATCCGACAAACGAGGCGTGGATCATCCTTAGAAGAAAAGATGTTGTGTGGAGCTAAAGAGCATGGAATGCCTGAATTTATCTTTTAAAATTGTGGTAAACATAAATCAGTCACTTTCTGGGCATGCGCTGTCTACTTGCCGTCTTAAAACTAGCTCAGTATAAACCCGGTTTCTTGCTCATAATGTTCAAGTAGAACAAATAGTTCTCATCCAAACATTTTAGATTTAGATCCAAACATTTAGATAACAACCAGTTAGTTATTTTACATCTGCAAATATTAACATATATATATATATATATATATATATATATATATATATATATAT
>JAOUZG010052944.1:1371775-1388391 GCA_026289955.1 Argiope argentata
AAATTGGCCGTTTGAAAAACATTCTCCTCTTAAATTGATCCCTGCTACTTTTAATTTCTGTCCTTGTGACTTATTAACGGTTATTGCAAAACAAATATTTTAGGGAAACTGCACTCTTCTAAATTCAAAAGGATAGCCCGACGGAATTAGTGGACTGCGGGGTATTAAAACCAACACTCCTCGAGCACATCCAGTAATAATCGTAGCTTCGATTACATACTTATTAAGTCTAGTCATTCGTAGTTTGGTGTCATAGCATAATTTAGGTGCAGGAAGGTTTCGTAGTTGCATTACTGGTGTCCCAACTTTCAGGTGAAGTATGCGAGGTGGAAAAACTGGAATGAATTCATAAGACGCGTAATTTTTGCAGGATTGTTTTCAAAATTGATCAGGGTGTGCCAAAGCAATGCCAAATTATACAAAAAAAATTTAGTCTCATTTTTATTTATCAAGGGATTAGATTTGTAATGTTGAAGAGGGAAACCCAATAAACGACAAAATAATTTTTAAATGCGCAATATTCTATCAGATTTTTTCAATCTTTCACACGATTTTGAAAAATTTATCGAATTTTATGTAAAAAAAATTTGATTGAGTTATCTTGAAAAGTTTCGGCGTAATTCAATATTAAAGCGAAATTTTGCCTCTTCGTTAAAAAATTCGTCAAAAATTCAGTTTTAAAAATTCGATTTTTAAAATTATATTGCAAAATACTATATCGTATTGCCTTTCAGGAAACATATTTTCTGTATTTTTCCAGCTAAGCGTCTATTTTACAGGGCCGTTCAAGAAATAGACCCGCCAAAATGGGCCTTTTTAAAAAAAATCGATATTTAATTTTTGCGTCGACATTTCGTAAAATAAATTATATCTCCGTGGTCTACGATAAAAAGTCCATCCGATTCCACAGCGATATTGAGTATAAGTTGAACGGACGCGTAACGATGGCAATTTTAAAAACGCGGTTTTACTGGACGAAAAGGTACTCATGAGCGATCGCTTCTCCGGAAGGTCGGGTTTCACTCGGAAAGTAACTTTACAGGTTTTAATTTCACAGAAATTAAGGGGTTTTAATTAATTTCTCCTGAACTAATTGATATTTCGGGATAAAAAATAGATGTTGGCCGATTCTCATAGATACCGGATAAGCACAAAAAATTTCATCAAAATCGGTCAAGCCGTTTCGGAGGAGTATGGCAACGAAAACTGTGACACGAGAATTTTATATATTAGATATATATATATATATATATAATTTAACAATTCTAAATGAAGCAGTTAATTTAAATATATAATACCATTAAAAGTTTTGTTTCCTTGTATTGAGATCTTCTCAAGCCATAATTTCATGAATATAATTAAAACCAATCACCAAAATCGCATTGAAACAAATAGCGATCTGATAACAGAAAAACAGTACAATGTGGAATACAAAATTCAACCAGCGGGAGTGGTCTTCCAAAAATTACCTTGCATATTCTCTAACAAATTTGTCGTCAAAGTCTCGTTAGATGGTTGGTGTACAATATTTACGAAATATTTTTTGGCGCGAACTTAGCATTTTTACTGAATTCTTCGACTTACCCTTGGCGAGTTTTCTGGCGATTAATTCAGGATATGAGGTGAATAGTTACTGAAATTCGAATTTGTACTTAAGACATGTTTTCCCTCCATCAAACAAAGATTTGACACAAAACTGTACTTGTAATTACAAAATCCTAAACCTAATTTGATAATTTAATATAAAAAATGCAAGGATTTAAATACATCAAATTAGGTTGGGGATTTTGAGAATACAACTTATTCTATTGCTAGTCTTTTTAAAGAGAGTTAAGGCATTTGCAACAATGAAAATTGTCAAAACATCAGTTGTAAATAAAGAGGATTTTTTTCGCAAATAAAATTTTATATCTAACCAAAAATTTAGTATATATAGAACGAATGATTTGTTTTAATTATAAAAGAGTAGAAAAATACTTTATACTATAATATCTTTAACGGCAAATAGAATATGTATTGTAATATGATATATTTAAAGTTCACGAAATCAGTTGTCAAAAAAAAAAAAAATCTCAGTTAAATAATTTCTAATCTAACGTAATATATAAACATTGGTTTAATAATTACAATAAACTTATTTTTATTTAAATATGTTTGTAAGAAAAATTTCAAAAAAACAATGTCATGGAAAATTCAAATATACATATATTGTATGATAAATAACCACTAAAGATTAAAACTATTCCTAAGAATAAAAAAATGGTAATAACGAACGGAACATTTTATTATACCAAATTCTTTTTTCCCCTGTGTTCACATTAAATGGATTATGAAGCCAAAAAATTTTTTTTAACTTTTCATCTTAAAATGTACTGTGTTCCTTCAGGAATAATTTTTTTTCTAATTCACTAGTATTTTATTTAGTAATTAAATTATAAAAAAATAATGAAATGAAATCTGCGAAAGCAAAGGCCAAGTTATCATGTGAGGATATTATTATTTGTTAAGCCATTTTTTTTGTCTTAATTTAAACCAGTTTGAAAAAGCAATACTGGTAAAAGCAGATAAATCTTTTAAAAAAGCATCTTCTTTTAAAGAAGCGTACATAATAATAATGCACTTGTAAAAGCAGGTAAAAAATCTATGCAATTAAAAAATTATAACCAATTATGTTCATTGTCTACGCGATTTCGGGCTTCAATTATTTGTTACTTTCAATTATTCAAAATACCATAACGAAAATAACACAACGCTGTTACATGATAATATGTTCAATAGAAGCATAATGTTTATGAACATTGTTGTTTAAAATTTCACGTGATTGTTATAAATAGTATGTGTTCCATGCGTACTGAAATGTGAAGGAAACGTTACGAGAAAAAAAGCAAAAAATTCCATCTTCCTATCTTATGAGCTCTTGTTAAAACTGTTGTTGTTACTTATGGCACTTGGCTATGTACAAAACCCCCTCACGCAGCAGCAGATTTAAGCCGAAAGGAGCGTCTCTTGTTTTTGAAGTAGCTCCAACTAGGGCCAAGAGTACGACTTAGCTACACACTCACCACATTTGCTTGCACAACCCCTTTTTATCGGGGGGAACAGTAACACATCTCGCAGATAGTACACAGAAGAACAACCATACCCAAACCAGGGAGTCGAACCCGGGACTCCCAGAACACGACGTAGACGCGCTACCTCTGTGCCAGATAGCCGGCAATTTGTTGTTAAAGTATAATATATAAAATTTCAATTTTTCAAATCGATACATGTTATACATTTCTGTAATCATACATTTAGTCTAATAAAACAACCACTGTGTTATTATACCAAAATTGAAAAATTATCTTTTTAAAGATACAAACATTCCTAGTTCACTTAAAATCCAACGATTTTTTTTTTTTAAGTTAACATATTTCACAATTTTTTATTACACATACTATTGAAACTTGCAATATTTTTTTTAAATTTACATTCATATAATATATCTCATAGGGAATAAAAATTTAATTTATATTAATCAATTAATTGATGACTAATATATATCAAAACACAATTCTACTGAATTACGGAAACATCCACATATATTGATATAAATGAAAAAAAAAATCGATTAAGGAATCTTATCTTAACAAGCATGGAACAAGTGAATGAAATAAAAGGTTGTAAAAATTTGGAAATGGTAAGGTTTTCTAAGAAGGGAAGGACAAAAAAAAAAATTCTTATCGTGCTCAAGCGTGTTTTGGATGGCGATTTAAATAACAGATTTGAATAAAGCAGAACTGAATTGTTGACAACAGCGAATTTTCAAGCCTTTTCCCAACCTCCGAAATGTCATGCGCTAATCCGCGGCATCCCGATTATTGTTTGTCTTTGCAACCTTAATACCTGCGTCATCCTCTGCACAATGAGCTTAGATGGCTTCCCAAGTAGCCCCGAAGCCATACAAAAGGGTCATCTTCCACAGAGACCCCAGAGTACAGAGATAGCCATCCTTCAAACCAATTAAAAAGATCATACGTAACTTGAAGCATGTTTCCCCTCTTGTGGTTGGTGTGTGTGGTAGCCATCAAGGTATTCAAAAAGACAGCGCCAAATGGAAAATTAACTGTATATTTGGGTGAGTAAAAATCTTTTTTGAATGATTTTTTTAATATTAGCTAAGCCAAAACCATTAGTTTGATTCTCACTTTACAAAATCGTCTCAAATTCAAGCTTTAGTTTTTACTTTCTCCTTTATGTAGTATGGAGAATATATTGCAACCGACAAAAAATTCGAACGCGAGATTTCCCGCCATGGACCTCTAAGAGTTCGAAAAATGCATTCTTGGTCAAATGCCCGCTTGTTTGAGAATGATAACTAAAAATAAATAATATAAAAAAATTAATTCACCTTCTACTTAGGTTAGCAAAGAAAAAAATTATTTTAGTTAATTTTTATTAAATAATTACCATTAATATGAAAAAATTATCAAAAAGTTATGTCTGGCCGAAACAAAATTGAGTCCGTATCCGTTGAAAAGAAATCAAAACTCACCGTGCATGTGTGAATTTCCAACGCCGATTGGGGAAACGCAAATGCATGAATTTTCTACGCCAATTGGCGTAACACGATACAAATAAATTTTTTAAATTTCCTTTATTCTGTTTTATTTTAATTCAAAAGTGCTTCAAAATGAATCTGAAAAGTATATGAATTAACCATATTTAATTTTAAAAGCATTAAGCACTAAGAAAATAAACAGAATAGTTTGAAATAATCGGTTGAAAAAATGTTAATCCTAATCTTATCAGCGTGGAGAGAGAAAAAAAAACACCCTTGAAGTCTAACTCATTTGGCGGTAGAGTAGTAGAGATTTTTGGTGGGAAAGTTAGTTTTTAATTAATTAATAAAAAATTAATCGAATTAATGAATAAATATTTGAAAAAAAAACTGTATTAATATCAAGTGTCATTCACTATAAGTTTAAAAAAATGCATTTGAACTTGAGTGCATAGATAAAAAGTATTTTATTAATTGAAAATTTAAACAATATTTATATATATTTATATATAGTTGGAATTGAAATACTCTTTGGTTTAGAAGGAAAAAATTTGATATGCGATCTTTACACCAAATTTGCAGATCTCTATCAAATTAAATTAAAATATATTCAAATAAAGTGTGGACATCATTCCTCTGATATTCGCAAACCGAACGTTTCTTTCATCTTCTTGCCAAGGTCGAATTTTCTTTTTTGGAGGCATACTGAGTTTTGAATCGCTGTTTAAAATCAGACGTAAACAGAGAAATGGATTGCACATCCATACCACAGTTCTTGGCTATTTACACATGCGCAGTTTGAGGTTTTCGTGCATGCACGGATAAGTGCAAAGTTGAAAATGGAATTATAAAATTCCACTTTTTATTTTGATATGGCTTTAATATACTAAAACCTTCCCCAACAAATGCTCTACAAAATGGTATAAATATCTCCAATAACCGTTAACTATTTCTCGAGGTTTTGTGTTTCCAACACTCAGTCTCTTTCAGGAGACTTCATTTTGTACCATTATAGATAATAATTTTGAATATTTTGTTGCCAATAACTAATCCGTTCAGCCAACCAGTTGTTTTGTCTGGAATTTTGGATGTATTCGATTTTAGATAAATATTTTAGATGCCAGTTCACATCTGGATTCCGGCAAAATGTCTGACATTAAAGCTGTGTTATTTCAGCTGTCTTACTTATTCTTCTGTTTATTATTTCTAATGGAGAGCAATCTTATAGCGTCACAGCGCTATTAAAAACCTATGTCTGGTTCATCGAACTTTCGACTTTCGCGGTACGCTAACTTCACTTGATTATTTATTTTATAAACTACACAAATATTAAAGAAAATCATTCTTTCTCAGTTTTCAAAAATGATTAAGCGATCAAATATTTGATGAAACAATGGAAACTGTTTGAATTTCAAGTTTACAATACTTTGGAGATTAGAAAAAGAAAATTGTTTTCAAAAAATACAAAAAATTTGGAATAATTTGCGTGGTTATTGATTTGGTACCATTAAAGAATCTTATAATTCTTATAGAAAATTTTGAAATGGTGTAAAATTTATTTTCGCATAATGATATTTTCAAAAGTTATCGTGGAAAAGAATGGCTGAATTCAATATATTTTTAAATAATTAAAATTTTAGTATTTTTCCGTTAACCGGGAGAAAGCGAAAATCGCTAAAAAAATTTGGAAGAATTCAACATTATTTGACGATATTTCGCTTAAAACTCGCTGTAAGAAACTCGGCGGAATTCTACATTATTTGAAGGTTTTTTTACTTGCGCCCGCTAACGGAAAAGTAGCCAACATTTTAAATAAAATTAAAACAGACAAATAAACTTCAAAGAGTTTAATTTTACACTCCAAGATCTATATATGTCAAATTTGGTAGCTGTATGTCAAAAGATCAGATCAGTAGAGAGCTCATAATTTATTCTCACAATAGGGTTCTCAGCAATATATTTTTAAGCTTCAAATTTTGATAGTCGTATAATTCACTTATGCCATTATGCAGGCCTTAAACCTTTCTGTTAATTAATTTTCATCATATATGATATCTCAAGGAATTATTCAACTAAAATTTCAAGGATTTAATAAAAAATTCTCTTTTTGGTTTTAATTTAACCATTTCCCGCACGGTTTTGCCCGTGCCATAGCATCAAAGAAGAAAAATGAGCTTTAAACTTAAGTCTAACCTCCACCCGATATAACATGGTCATTTTGCACTGCGTTAAACAAACATAAAAATGTATTTAGAAATTACGAAACAATTTTTTAAAGCACACATTCAGAAATATTTAAACTGTTACAAAGGTAAAAATATGATATGTCCGTTGACAAAACACAGGCGATCATCTCGAGGATGGATTTCCTTCTTTTGGGTATAATGAGATTGGAATCGTTGTTTAAAATCATACGTAAACGAAGAAGTGTCTCGCAAATGCATACCATATCTCTTGCTATTTGCACATGCACAGTTTGAGGTTTTCACGCATGCGCGGATAAATTAAAATTGCAATTATAAAACTCCCTTTTTTATTTTGATATGATTTCAATGTACTAAAACTTTCCTCAACAAATGGCCTACAAAATGGTATAATAATGTTCAATATCCGTTAACTATTTCTCAAGTTTTTGTGTTTCCAACATACAGACGCTTTTAGGAGACTCCATTTTATACTATGTATAGATTTAAAAAAAACTACACCATTTAAATTTTAAATAATTATTTAGTCCTAAGGAAGTATATTCTGCAAAATATTCTTAACTCTTCAACTTTTAAATAAATAAAATAAACATTTCTATTTTCTGCGTTCAAATCTGGCCGATTTATTAAGTTTAGAATATTACAATATTAAATCAATCAACATTTTCATAATCTAGGCTGATCCTTCTTGAGAAACATTGGGATATAATTGGCTTCTTTGAGACGGTCGATGAAGTAAGCTATTATGAACTGTTTTTATAACACAGTGATGTTAAAATTTCTATTAGTCGGTCATCTTTAATGATTGATTTGGAAGATTGGAGTGCAACTCTTTTTATTTAAAATATTAGTACCTTAAGAATATTTTATTAAATATGACTCCAAGGCCACATTATTAGTGTAAAAATTTACAAATTCGTTATTCATCAGCATATATTGACTCAAGTTATATAAAATACAATCATTTATTTCGTTTAGATCATTTTTTAAGAAATATGTGTGTTACTAAAGGCTTACAAGTTAGTTATTGGTCACTGAATGGAATGTTTATTCTGTTTATATAAAACCATATTTCATTAAATAGCTTTTTGAATTAATAATATAAATATTGTGAAAGAAATGAAAAAATTTTCCTTGCAATTACTTTTCAGGAAGAATAATATTTCATATTTATTTCCTTTCATGCAGACATGTGCTGGAAATTAAATTTTTATATGTTTAATTTGGAATGATAGGTAACTTATTTTTTAATTTGAACTTTTGTCCATATGATGGCAACAAGTTGATAAAAGACCCCCTCCACCCTCATTAACATGGAACGTACTCGTGCAGCTTAAATTTTATATTCATTTTGCGCGAAATAACTTTACACACACACACACACACACACACACACACACACACACACACACACACACACACACACACACACACACACACACACACACACACACACACGCACACACACGCACACGCACGCACGCACGCACGCGCACACACGCACACGCACACACACACACACACATTTTAATTTCTAAATATAAATCAGGAATTAAAAGAAATTGTGACTAGACCCTCTTTTGGAAACTAAATTCAATTTGAATGTTTTATCTTCCTTTATTATTCTGGCTTCAGATTCTAAAATTTCAGTTACTTTTTTCATTTTAAATATCAGAACTGCACGAAAATTTTGACATACAGTTTTACGATTTATTCATGAATCATTATCTACAAAACATCTATTTACTGACACAATATTTCATCGCTTTAAAACATGCTGGTAGGATAATTTACTATTAACTGAAGAGCAGCTGTGTTTGCAATGTTTCTTTTTCGTTTTTTCTCCTTTATTTTATCTCCTAGCTAAGCGGATGTTTCAATTTCTGTTTTCGTTTAAGATTTACGTCGCGTTCTGTTTATATAGTTTCTACTTTTCTTTAAGCGAGCAGAGAAAATTGTTTACTCAAACTTTAATAAAATAGAGAGGGGGGCTATTGGGGATTATAGCCTTTGTCGCTCCATATCCCATAATATTTACATTCAAGAGGGGGGCTACAACATTGATTACATAAGGTTGATCCCTATAGAACATCGCCCGATTGGCGCACTTTTCAAAATCGCCAACTCCCCGCGCTCTTGCGTCTTATCTCCCGGAAAACCACAACATCGGGTTACCCTGTTTGGCGCTAAATATCCTTGGCGAAAAGCTCCTTGGCGGAGGGATGCTCTCTTCTGTCCCTCTTTACATAAATATATTGTCTAATTTTGAAAAGTTGGATCATTATGTATTTATTATTATTCTCCCCCTTGGCGCACTTTTTAAAATCGCCATCCCCGCGCTCTTGTGTCTTATCTCCCGGAAAAAGATATCCTCCAACGACAACATCTGGTTGCCATAGTTGGCGCTAAATATTCTTGGCGAAAAGCAGGTGATGCTCTCTTCTATCGCACCTTAAATAAATATATTGCCTAATTTTGTAAAGTTGGAGCATTATATATGTATTATTCATGTTTTTATTTCTTCTATAGTTTTATTCTTTAGAGGCTATTTATCGTGCAAAATACCATACATTTCTTTAGATTTTCAAGTTGCTTTATTTTTTGAAATTTTTATTATTGGCAAATTTAAATGGAAATATGCTCAATGCGATTTAAAAAAATAATTATATATTATGTTAGTTTTGAAGGGATTTTACTTCTAATTATTATTTGAGTGCACGGATTAATTATGAACTTGAAAACTATCGCACCAAGCGCATATTCGATTTGCCATTGAAAATCAAATACTTTAAGAAATAAGTATTTTTGGTACTTACATATTAGACTGTCGACGCCAACGGTTGCCAAAGGTTTAGTAACTCATTGGTGACGGATTCAAATTTGGCAATAAACCGTTGACGCCAACGAAACAAACAAAATGGTGGACTACAGTTAAGATTTGAACAATTTTTAAAATATGGGTGGTTTAGCAACTCATTGGCGACGCCTTCAAATTTGGCGAAAAAGATCGACGGTCTAATGCGTAAGTACCGTATTTTTTATTATTTTATAATTAAAATAATTCCTTCACTCAATATATCCTAAATTTTCTATCAGATATTAAACTGCATTTGAGAAAAAAATCCACTTCATTAATATTTGAAATTTTGGCAATTTTTCGTTGACAGGAGCTTCCCATTTCCTTTAACAATTTACAGAGTACCTGCCTCTACATTAAAATTTTACCTTAAATTATGGCCATATTCGAGTGGACATAGCTTGGAATATTTGATCAGAATGATCTACTTTCTTCAGCATACTAAAGTTTTAAACCTGATGAGAGTCCTAATTTGAATTCGCTGGCTCTTGTAGCAATATTAGCTAGTTCTATTTGGCTTGTAGTTTCTAATCTAGAAAACTACGACGTTCAGCTTAACATTTGATGATGATTAATAAAAAAAAATCGAAATTTACGTATTTTGGAATGTAAAATCCATTGCAAAATCTTAATTTCGATGTGATTGCCTCAGTTATTTAAGCATTTGTCATGTTGTGGCATAAACTATTTCAATACCTTTTGCAAATAAATTTCGTTCATCGTTATCCTCACAATTTGTCGAAATTAGTGGTACTCCTTCTCGCACAGAGTCACGTACATTCTCAACAATGTTGCACCACTTCCCGATTGTTACATTTTGATATAATTACCTCAGTTATTCAAGTATTTGTCAAACCGGCATCCTGGCACAGAGGTAGTACTTCTTCATGATTTGGACGTCCCGGGTACAAGTCCCGGTCAGGGCCTATTTGTTCTTCTGTGTTCAATATTTGAGGCGTGTGAATATGCCCCTCTGTAAAAAGTAGCTGTGCAAGCGAATGTGATGAGTGTGTAGCACAAGTCGTACTCTTGGCCCTTGTTGGCGCTACTTCAAACAAGAGACGCTTATTTCGGCTGAGATTAACTGTGCATCAGCGGGCTTGTCCGCGGCAAGTGCTATTAGTAACATCAACAACAACAGTAGGTATGGTGCGATCGTAGTTTAACCCCCTACTTGGTGCGCTTTTCAAAAATCGCCAACCACGAAAACTATAACCATAAGAACATAAGAAAAAGAAAACCATAAAGTTGCCATCTTTGGCTAATTATCGCCAACTTGGTGAAGAAGGGGGTTAAACTACTAATCACCCGTAGGTATAATCCTAGTATACGGTACCCTATGACTTGGCGACTTTATACCGAGAAGCCGTGACGTCATTTCTGCCACGGACACTCGTTGGTTGGTTGTCTAAGCTATGGTTCCTGTTGAGTTGGCGACATTCGTAAATCTGTCGTTTTTGCCTTGCCAACATTTTTCAAAATGGCATCAAAGGGGTACCGTATACTAGGATTTAACCCAAAAGTATTTTTATGGTGTGCCATAAAATTTTTCAATGCGTTTTGAAAAGAAATTTCGCCCAAAGTCACCCTCAGAATTTGTCGAAATTGATGGTCTTCCTTCTCACACAGTGTCATCGATATCTGTACGTCCATTCTCAAACATGTTACACCATTTTGCGATGAGTAACTTGGCATTGCATTTTCTTGACACACTTAATTCGATTATCAATAAATTTCAATACAATGACACTTTTTCGTCCTCAACAAATGAATCAATGCTCATTAACACAAATAAAAGAAATGCAGTGAAAAGTACGTTATTATTTCTGTGACGCTAAATGGAGTGATAGATCCAGAAAGGATTTTAAAAAAATTATTAGAAAATTATTTATATCATTTAAAATTAAAAAATGAAAAATAAAAATAATTTAACAGAACAGATGACGCTTGAAGTTTCCACTAAAATTTAAAAATAAATTATTTGATATTCGTAGAATCAATCATTTGTAAAAAAAATATTCGATTATTAAACATTAGAATAAAATTATTCGAATATTTTGGTAAAACCACGCGTTGTCGAAACTACCTAAAGGGCTAAGATTTCATTTATAATCTAAGATGTAAAATGTGGTGTTATCTTTAAAAACCGGTATAGCGTTTAATTTTTCACGGAAATAACTGAAGGAATTTTTAATAGTCAAGAACACAATTTTTCTAATTGTAGATATTTTTCATTGAAGAATTCTATTCCTGGATACCAATTCATTATTAATTCCAATTATTTGGAAATCACTCCGTGAAATAATTCAAATGATTTGATGGAGTAATGATTAATAGAGTAAAATGATTACAAGTTGATACATTTTTATTTATTTTTCCATTTTTTCTATTTTAAAAAATGCCTTGGCTTTTAAGCTAGTTTAAAATATTACTTTTTATCAAAATTTATTGAAATTATTATAAGAAAGGAAATTTTAATTATTAATATTTTTAGTTGTGAACAAATTATTATTATTATTATTATTATTTGTCTCTCTCAATATTCAATTAGAAAAATTAAAATTATCATAAAAATCGTACTTATCCTTATTATCCTAATAGTACTTATTTTTATCATTACCATCCTTTTTATTAATTCATCTATTTTATTCGTTTTTGTTCTAAAAGTAACTTTTCCCGCAGGTTTAATTGGCAAGATTCGTAACGCGTCAATAACAGTCCGAAGTTATTTTAAGACTTCTTTCATTAATATTCTTTATCTTATTGGTAATTGTGGAATCAGCCAACAAGGTCAAGACAGTCAAATTTCATTTTAAATCTTCTATTCTTTTTAATTCTTTTTCTTTATCTGATTGTTGCTAAGAAAGAACTTGACGATTATGGAATCAGTCAACAAAATCAAAAAAGCCTGATTTCATTCTCTCTTTTCATTAAAAAAATCTCTATCCGATTTCAGTAAAAAGGATTTTGGTGACTATGTAATCAATTTACGAAATCAAGATCGCTGGATCCCCTTCTTTTTCAATTCCTACTATTAGCTGACACTTTCCATATATATATATATATATATATATATATATATAATTTAAATTTTCAATAGTTAATAAAATATTTTTTATAATTCCAATCAAGTTCATGTAATTTTTTTAAACATGTAGTGGATGACTTTGATGTTCATACAGTTTTTCATGTATTAATTCATTAAATTTTTATTTTAATTAAAAACTAATTTTCTCGCCTTTATAGTAGTCTTTTATAGTAGCCGCAGTTGTTAGTTCTGGATAGCCAGGTTGATATGGTATTGGATTCGTATTCCTTCTAGTTCGAACGAGGTCGCAAAGTTCTCCATGCCGAAAGTTATATCACTGGGGGAACTGAGGTAAATGTGATCTTTATTCGGTTGTTCAGGGGTCCATACACTCAGAGGCAACTACCTACCTCCTGTTTTTGTTACTTATGGCACTTGTCATGGACAAGTCCCGCTGATACATCAGCATATTTTAAGCCGTAGATATGCGCCTCTTGTTTAAATAGTGCCAACTAGGGCTAAGAGTACAACTTTAGCTATACACTTATCACAGTCGCTTGCGCAGCTCCTTTTTAAAGGGGGGGGGCACAGTCACAAATCTCGCAGATAAAACACAAAAAAACAACCATGCCCAAACCAGGACTCAAACCCGGGACTCCCAGAACACGAGGAAGACACGCTACCTCTGTGCCAGAAAGCCGGCATACACCTCCTTGCGTTGTAAAGCGGAACACGAGAACAACTATTATAATCATTTAATAAAAAGCAACTAAAATGAAAAATTCCCTAATTTCCTAAATTTTGCCTAAAATCCAAAGTAGGAATTGATTTTTAAAAAAATGTTTTTTGTTAATAAATATTACTTGTTCTTTGTGTGATTACAGGTAAAAGAGACTTCGGTGACTATGGAGATTCCGTCGAACCCGTCGAAGGGGTGGTACTGGTAGATTCAGATTACTTGAAAGATCGAAAAGTATTTGGCCAGGTTGTCACCACCTTCAGATATGGCCGCGAGGAAGATGAAGTCATGGGTTTGCATTTCAGTAGGCAACTGTACTTGGCCCTCGACCAGATATACCCGACCGACCACCAGCAAGAAAAGTCAGAACTTCAAGACAAACTCCTCAAAAAACTGGGCGACAACGCTATTCCCTTCACTTTCGATCTGCCCGAAAATGCCCCGCCTTCCGTCACCCTGCAGCCTGGAACTGATGAGAATGGAGCACCCCTGGGTGTGGAATATGAGCTCAAGCTCTTCGTGGCAGAGAGCAAAGAGGAGAAGCCGCACAGAAGGAATTCCGTTTCCATGGCGATCCGAAAATTGCAGTTTCATCTTCCGGGACAAAATATTAGGCAGCCCAGTTCATTGGTCAGCAAAGGATTCGTTCTAAGTCCTGGAAAACTTCAGCTCGAAGTCACATTGGATAAAGAGTTCTACTTTCATGGGGAGAAGATCGCAGCGCAAATTGTGGTTACCAACCATTCCAAGAAAACTATCAGGTACTTTTCTGGTGAATGTTTTGAAAAATAATAGAAAACCATAAAAATTAATGAATAATAGAAAAGAAATTTTAAATTCTAAAATTAGATTTTGATTTATTTGATGTTATTCATACTATCCTTTTATATAAGCTTGAATATGGCAGGAAACAAGATGTATTTGTCCGCAAAGGTTTTAAACTTGGAATCGACAATAACTGAATGAAATTCTTTCATGAGGAAGTCACGTTGTTTCAATGACATTTTTCCACGTCATATACCTATTACCCTTGCTACTCCACTAAGCTGGAGCAGTTGTGGATTGCTCTTGGGTCGAACTTTCTACGTTTTGGTTTAACATAACCACAATACATAAGTATTTACTAGTGTACTGTAGATGTTATCTGGCTTATGAAGCTTTTACCACAGACCTTTTTTTACCGTGCTTGTCTCCATAAGCACGGCGGACCCTTTAAACATCCGCCTTTGCTATTTGAAAGCAGTGCTGTTGAATGCTTCAAATAAAGTGTCTTTTTTTCTAGCACCAGATGTGACGTTGGAAGACCGTATAATCCCCAGACAGTCTGAGAAGCTATTAGCCAGTGCGTTTAATTTCATTAGGAGTACTATGTACGAGCTTTTAGGTTAGAGAGGCTATGCTCATTTCACGGCATGCTCAAACTTGTCTCGATATACATGGCGATCCCTTTGAACATTTGAATTTCTAATTTAAAAATAATGGTGTTGAATGTGTCAAATAAAGTTTTTTGCTACTTTTCCGTTAGCCGGGTGGCAATGAAAAATCACCAAATATTGTAGATTTCCGTTAAATTTCTTAGTTATTTTAAAACAAAAAATCGTCAAATAAAGAAGAATTTCGCAAAATTTCTTTGGCTATTTTTTGATGCTGCCCGGCTAACGGGAAAGTACCGATTTTTTTTCCTTGCACCGGATGTGGCGTCATGTTTTGTTTTCGTATTTTTCTCAAAAGCTATGAGTTTTTTAGGCATGTTACCTTCGGATATTTTTTTATGTACTCTCCATGAAGAATTTAGCTGAGCAGAATTTATGCTGTATTATAGGACAACATGTAAATATTCAACATTGTAATAAACTACTAGTATTATTTAGAACATCAATGAAATGTTTGTTGCTGATTTGAATGGACTCTTTTAAGGAACATTAAAGTGAATGTTATTCAGAACACGGAAGTGACGATAGTAAATGGTCATTACACTAAATCAGTAGCCAGCATCGAAACGAAAGAAGGATGTCCGATCATACCAGGTGCAACTTTGACTAAAGTGTTTTACCTTTTGCCGTCGGCAGATGACAATAAGGTAAGAAAGTTATTATTTTTATATAGTGAAATATTCTTGATTTTTCCGAATATTTGTTTGTAGATTATTTAATTTCCGTTCCAGCGTCACAGTTTGAAGCTCAACATCTGGAAATTTCATACTTTTTCTCTCTCTCTTTTTTTTAATCATGTGAGAACATGATGTTGATTTCGTTAGAGGGTTTTGAATTAAAGTTCGAAATCGAGTAGGGAATACATAAAACCTAAATGGCAATATTCACCTACCTATTTTAATCACCAATATTTTTTATCTGCATTTACCAGTATTGTAATAAATTTTGTGTAAATTAGATGTAAATATTTATGAATTGTTGTGTAAATATTGTAAATATTTGTAAATAATTTATTTGTATAAAATAAACTGTAACGGCATCGCACGTCAGCGAGAAAAGACAGTTCTAAGGGGATTTAGAATAGAAGATCGCCATATTTAACCAATTTGGCGATGTAGGTGTGTTGGCGACATAGACATCAACGGTTTTTACTTTATGCTGAAGTAAGTAGTGGAAGCTAAGAAATGAAGATTTGTACTTAGAGAATGCTGGTGTAGTAAAAACCGTTGGCTACTTCGTTACGTCACTAACACACCTACATTGTCAAATAAGTCAAATATTGCAATCTTCTATTCTAAATCCCCTTAGAACGGTCTTTTCTCGCTGACGTGCGATCCGTTACAATTAATTTTATACAAATAAACTATTTACAAATATTTACAATATTTACACAACAATTAATAAATATTTACATCTAATTTTACACAACAATTCATTAATATTTAGGTCTAATTTACACAACAATTCATCAATATTTACGTATAATTTACACAACAATTCACAAATATTTATGTCTAATTTACACAACAATTCATAAATATTTAAGTCTAATTTACACAAAATTCATAACAGTATTCTTCTTTAAAGGCAGACGCGTTTTTAAAAGGTGACCTACTTTTACCAGTATTGCTTTATTATTTCGTACGCTTCTTTGACAGCAGATGTGTTTTAAAAAGATTGACAAAGAGTTATTCGTCTGTTATTCAACTGTTATTTCGTCTCAAAATCGGTCGAGCTCCAAGGCTTTGTTTGCCATCTAGAAAAATTAAAAATGAAAGCTTAAATATATATATATATATATATATATATATATAT
>JAOUZG010052944.1:1388791-1411546 GCA_026289955.1 Argiope argentata
CGACAGTTGATGCAACGCAAAATGCGCGAATTTTCTATACTAATTGGGGCACAATACAGATTAGAAATTTTAAGTTTTTTTATTCTGTATTATTTTAATTCAAAGTACTTTAAAATGAAGACGAAAAATTGTTGAATTAACAAAGTTTAATTTTAAATACATCAAAAATTATGAAAATAAACAGAATCGTTTGAATTAATCGGCCGAAAAGATGTTGAGCCTAACCTCGTTACTGTTAACAAACTGAAGTTTTACTGTTATAGCGGCAGGAAAATGAAGATTTTTGGCGAGAAAGTTCATTTTTAGTTATATAAAAACTAACATACTAAACTACTACATACATAACAACATACTAAAATGGCGTTGAGTTTTCAACTTCAATTGAGGCAACTTAAATCCGTGAATTTTCTACAACAATTAGAGCAACGCAATACAGATTAGAAATTTTTAATTTTCTTTATTCTGTATTATTTTAATTAGAAAGTACTTCAAAGTGAATTCGAAAAATCGATTCCTTAGCAATGTTTAATTTTAAATGCACCAAACATAAAGAAAAGACACAGAATCGTTTGAAATAATCGGCAAGAAACATGTTAAGCATAACCTCATTGGTGTGGGGGAAAAACAAACTGAACTCATTATTTATGTGGCGATGACGAAATAAGGATTTTTGGTCAGAAAGTTAGTTTTTTTTATTAATTAATAAAAAATTAATGAATTAATATTTGAAAAAAAAAACTGTATTAACATTAAAATTCATCCACTCAAGTTCAAATACATTTTTTTTAACTTGTAGTGGATGAATAAAAAGTGTTTTATTAACGATTAGAAATTTGAACAAGATATATGTCTATATATAGGAAGAAGGTGAGCTAACAGTAGGAATTGAAAAAGTGCATTAAAGAATATATGGTTTGCAGTTAAATTTAAATTTTCAGATTTTAAGTGAAATTTGATATTTACATCGTTTTTTAAAGATTTTTATATTTACTTCTGCTTTCAATTATGAGTGAATGTTTTTACCCTAATGGTCAGCCTCATTTAGAACTACTTAATTTGGAATTAATATACTTTTGAATTGGAAATATCATGATTTATTATTTCACTCTATGTTCCAAAAATATTAGAATGCAAAAATTATTTTAAAATAAATTTCAAATTTGAAAAAATTAAATTGTTATTCAAGCCAATTTCGTTATAAAGCAATTTCTTTCCTTGAATGTTGACATTTTTTTTTCTTTTTTTTACAGAATTATTAGCATGTTTCAGCGTGGCACTAAAAATCAAATAATATTTATTATATTGTCAAACAATTTATCATGTGGTTTTAATTTATATTAAGAAGGTGTGAATAGCAATTTAATTCAAAACTAAACCACATTCGCTCCTGATTAAATTCCAGTTATGACTAGCATTAGATAGACAAAAAAATGTTCTTTATAGACACATAGGCACTATTTCAAAAACGACTTTTTTTAAGATTCAATTTTATCTAAATTACGGAAATTCATCCAAATTGCAAGATTCAAATATTTCAAAATTACATTTTTCTATTCCATCATCAGATTTAAATTATTTAACAAAATTTTCTAAACCAAAAATAATTATGAAAAAAAAAACCGAAATCTACGATCGCAAATTTCAAGTTATTATTTTTAAGTCATTATTTATCTTAATTAATTTAAGTCATTAACCAGTTTAAACCGGTTTGAAATAATCACGAGACTTCTCTATCGGTCTCTATTCCTCTCTCTCTCTATATATATATGTATATACATTTAATGATAATTTTTTTAAAACTTTCATTTCCAATTTATCTAACTGACAAACAGAATTTTAGAGCTCGACCGATTTCCGAGACGAAATAACATATATAATGTCATAGTTCTACGTCAACCTTTTGAAAACGAATCTGTTGTGAAGAAGCATACGTAATAGTAAAGTAATACTCGTAAAAGCAGGTCAACCTTCTAAAAACGCATTTGCTTTCAAAGAAGCATACAAAATAATACTGCAATGTTGGTAAAAGCAGGCAAAAAAAAAGTGATTAAATGATGTTGATGAATGTTGCCATTTATGCTCATTGCCAAAGGGATTTCAAGCTTCAATTATTCAAAAACCCCTAACAAAAGCAACATCATGTTCATACATGATAAAAAAAAACTCGCATCTGGAAGAACAAAGAGCAAAAAATGAAGAAATTAATCTATGATAAGTAATCAACTTTTTAATGAGGAAAGAGAAAAAAAAATCAAACACTACAATGCAACTTTATCCGCATGCGCAGTACGAAAAAAATATAATACAGAGGCGAATTTTGACCATATGAAGCGACAGACGCAAAAATATTTTGAGGCCTCCCTCCTTGGTGTGACTTTATTTATGACAGAAAAATAACATGAACTAAACTTATGTGAGTTTTTAACTTCATTATCATGTTTATTTTCTCCTGTCGTTCTAGAACATGAAAAGGAATTCCTATATGTTTTTTAAATGCATCTTCAACTTTTATTTAACCTCCTTCGTACAAATAATATAATTTTTATCGACAAAATTTTGATTTACAAAATTTTATCGACAGAATATAACTGTATTTTTTAAATGGCTCTACTTCATTGACTATTTTATAAATGCCTCAATAGAAATAACAGTTTTGGACCTGGTGGTCGACTTTTATTCTTCATAATTTCGACAAAATAATTAAACTTTTATATATTTTCAAGATTTTTTATTAGTGATCTTTATTGGCTTTTTTTATAGCATACGTGTTGAAAGGCAGAAAGTAGGAAAGAAAAAAAAGAAAAATTTTTTTTGGAGTTTATTTAGTTTCAGAAAAGAAATTCAACTAATAATCCAAAGATACAGTGATATCAGAGCACAGCCGGTTCTGAAACAAATTTTAGAACAAGCCTTGTTATTTTTTTACTCTGAGCTTTTGAAAACCGACGTAAAAAATGAAATGATAATGATTTTTTTAGTTCGATTCATCCTTCTAAACTGAGTGGACGTAAAATGTTCAAATATTGGAATTTTATATTAATTAGGAACAAAATTTAAAAAAATATTCTTAATAAATATGTCATTTTTTATCCCTTTTATTATTATTATTTACAAAAGAACTTATTCAATCTAAACAAAAAGAATGGACTCACCGAAACTCTCTTCAATACATTGTAATAAAGATGTCATCCCCCATAAAATTGTGCACCTGTTAGTTCTCAGATTTTTATTTTCAGATACTCGTACATGACAGTTTTATGATTCATAATATAAAAGAGAAAACCAAATACGCATCGTGAATGCCTTTTTTTTCTTCATCCAACCAATTGAATCAAAAGTTAACACAAAACTACAATTTTAATATCAAGGTTGCATAACAAGTTTCAGTTAGTTAAAGTTATCGTGTTTAAATGATGCAAAAGTATAGACCAACAGATGGTCAAACCTTTGATGATTTTAATTCAAAATTCGATAAATGTCTAAATTTTTATGCTAAATTTGTGTACGAAATTTCATTCAAATAATTTTAAAGTTAAGTTAAAATAACGTCTTGTGGGCCAGGATAGCCTGGTTGGTAGGGCGTTACATTCTCATCAATTGGGATGCAAGTTCAAACCCGCCCTCCGAAAACTCTCCGTGTGTGTGGTGGCTGGCGTACGTTAAATCTGCCGAAGGTACTGGATCAGAGGTGATCTTTCTCACTTCCAGACCTAAATTACGATCTGCACCAAGTAGCTTCTGAAGGTATAGACCTCTGGGCACCAGAGGGCAGAAGTCTGACTTCAAGCGCACACAAACACTTTTTACTGGGCCTCTGATCCAATACCCCCAATGGTATTACTCTCGACATGGAGGACTTTGTGACCACGACAGATTTAACACACACCAGCTACCACACACACACGGAGAGTCTACTGCTGGCGGGTTCGAACTCGAAGACCCAGGGATGCGAATACAACGACTTACCAACTAGGCTATCCCGGCCCCTCTTGAATTATTTATAAGATAATTTCAAAATTGATGGGATTTTCATAGAAAAGATTACTTCAATTTTGTCCTGAAGCTTCATACTACAGATAATATACCTTCTAAACAATTGTTAATTAATGAACATTTCAAAACCCAATAGCATCAAAAGAAACTGTATTTATTATAGCATTTTGTGCATGAAAATAAGTGTAACACTTATTTTTTTCCCATTCGATATAACATATAGTTTCTTCGCAACGAAATTATCATTAGAAGCATTGAATTGAAAAAATATATTTGCATTATAATCAAAACACAGTGAGTAAAATATTGTAAATTTTTTTCAAAGAATAATCTTTATAATTTGTATCCAATCATTCGAATAAAATTCAAAAAAGTCACCAGAAAAAAAAATCACTTAGCTTTGAAGTTACAAAAAAATTTAAGTTCTTTTATCCATATGATACTAATAATTTGTATAGAATAACATAAAATCTAACTGCTCATATTGAGTGATCATTCCCTGAGGTCGCCAGCTTTCTGGCACAGAGGTAGCGCGTCTTCCTCGTGTTCTGTGAGTCCTGGTTCGGGCATGGTTATTCTTCTGTGTTCTACCTGTGAATGTACCCCCTGTAAAAATGGGCTGTGCAAGCGTGTGGGTGTGTGTATATCATTCTCATATTATCTAGAAGTCAGACTTCTTCCCTCGGGTGCTCAGGGGTCCATACCCTCAGACGCTACTGCTCCCCTCTTTCCGTAGTAAAAAGCGGACACGACATCATCATCATTCCCTGAGGTTTGTATATAAAATATTTTAAAATGTCTGCAGTATGCTAAAGTTAATACGAAATAACAAATTTAATATATTATCGTTCAATTAAAAGGAAATAATGTTTTTAATTAATAAAATTTCAATACACAGATGGAAAAAGAAATCTCACCAATAAGAAGGATTTTTTTAGAGAAGTAAGATTTAATTAAAGCATTTATCTAAGCAACATATTTGTTTGATTAAAAGTTCAAGGCCATTGGTTGGAGGATGACAGTTTCGCAATTGTTTAAGCATAAATAATTATGACCAAGTGCAATTAATGACTGCTATGGTAATCTCAGTTTTGATTGTAAGCGTATAAACACTTATGCAAGGTGTTTTATTGATGCTATATGGATATTTTGTTTGATGGAGTGCCAGGCTTTTTTTACACTTGGGTAGTAAAATCAGTATGAGTCTGAGCTGGTTATGAAAAATGCTAGATTGGTCAACTAATAACGACTCATACGTGTTCCTTCGGATAAATACCTGGTGATCTAAAAGGCCAAATCAATATCTGTACATGCCGGGATAGCGTGGTTGGTAGAGCGTTGTACTCGTACTTCTTAAGTTATGAGTTCGAAACTCACCGGCCAAAAGATTCCACGAGTGTGTGATGGCTGGCGCTCGTTAAATCTGTTCGCAAAGTCCTTCATATCGAGAGTAATACCACTGGGGGTACTGGGTCAGAGGTGATCGTTCTCTGTTCCAGGTCTAAATGACGATCTGAGATGAGTGAATGAATATGCATGAATGAAGTTCGCCCCCTAAAAAGGGTTGTGGCGTCTGTGTAGCTAAGTCGTACTCTTGGCCCTACTTGTTAAAAACAAGAGGCGTATATCTCCGACTTAAAATCTGCTGATGTATCAGCGGGGCTTGTCCATGGCAAGTGCCATAAGTGACAACAACATATCTGTACATATTATATAGTATGTTGGTTGACAGCAACTGTATGGAGATGAATATCAACCGAACCTACAGGATAACTTTTTTTAGAATAGAGATCAAAATGGCATAACAAACGATTCAATCATCAGTCTGGCGTATACATTTGCTAAGAAAGAGCTATCGCAATCATAGGAAATCATTCGCCAGTCAATAACTCCTGGTACAGGATCAGTGTATTTATATCGAAGAGAGTTTGATTCAAAGAGCTCATCTAATTTCTTTCTAATCAACATATAGACATCATTAAAACACAACAGAAATCGTTCTTACCAGAAAAAACAAGATTTCTACTCCATTCGCCTAAAAAACATGACTCGGAATGATCTTGGAGGTAATTATTTTGCTATCATTCACCTTGTCATTCTGATATTGAAAGAAATTCAAATTCCTACTGCAGGTACCATATTCTACTGCCATAGACTTTCGTTTCAATAGCTATTCGTATGCGGAGGGGCTCGTCTATTGGAGACATACTGTTGCGTTTTTAGCGTAGCGGGTTCGGATTGAATAGACTTTCTTGGGGATAGTACAAGCAAATTTATTTACAGGATGACTTGATAAAGTAAAACCTCAGATAAAAACAATCCAGCAGTCAACAGTCACTTACAGCGTAAATGCAAGTCTTACGCACAATAAAAACAGACTGCAAAACAGCTATCGTATAGCACAGCAAACAGTACATCACAGCGAGCTCAATAATACAGCGTTAACAGAAAACGTAAACACAGTTCACTAATAACAAGCGAGAAAAATAATCAGCTCATACGAGTTACTACTCCTTCGAGAAGAATTATGCCTGATTGCGGCAGCCCGTCCCTTATATAGCCGTGTGAGCGAGCGCGCCGAAACACGCGGAGCTTCGTGAACGATCCAGCGGCTACTAGACTATTCCCTCCGCCAAACCAACCCGGCTGGCACGAAGCTCTTCGCCAGCCATCGCCTTCTACTTTGGGGCGCTTTCACGGCGATCACCCGCTCGTAATAATACCTTTCTATGACCATTGCTACCAACAAATCATGAATCTCTGCAATATTGCGGAGATAAAATTCTCTTTCATTTAGCCTTATCACACAACCCAAAGTTCATTAAAATGATGCTGCATCATTTTTCGTCTCTTAAAAGGCCTTTTTTTTTTCATTCTCGTATACGTGATATAGAGAAAGTTTGGCAATGGTAAAACACACACACACACACACACACACACACACACACACACACACACACACACACACACACACACACACACCTCGAGATTTTGACGAATCTTCACGTTTTAATCCGCCTCGAGTTTCGAAAAACAGATTTTTGGAAAATGTCCGTCTGCGACAAAAATAACTAAAAAACGCTTTGTTCTGGGCCGATGAGGTTTGGTAGGCGATCGTTATACCAAATTTGTAGATTTCAATCGAATGTTGAGCAAAATCCGTTTAGAGGAAGTCTGTCAATCCGGCTATCGGTATGCGAGAAAGTTTTGGGAAGACCACTCTTGATGTTTATGTGTGTACCTTAGATCTATAAAAAAAGAAAATTATGATGAATTTTACATTGAGTGTATGAAGCTAGAGCAATTTGCACATTCACAGCGGTGCTATTCTCATTTGTCACAAAACAATCAGTAATAAACATCGCCTTTTAGATGTGTTATCACATTTTCAAAACTTCATCTATACGGCACAGCTGGTTTATGTTTTGGGAATTTTATTCTCAGCTTAGCAAATAATAAAACAATACCTAAAATTTGTCTTGCAAGATGACTTGTATTAAAAACGTTTAATGAAACCCAAAAATAACTTGTCCGATATTTGGAAGATTTTTTATTTTATCATTTACTTAAAATTGAAATAATAGTACAATATACTCCCGAGTATCGAGACGCGACTATCCGCTTTCCTTACTATTTGGCCTAGTTTTCTTTATCGTAATTAATTGGGGAAGACACTGCATAGGAAGCGGGCGTCTAATACGATCTTCCTACGTGTCGTGTGCAAAACAAAAACTGTGACAGAAAAAGAGCAGCGTTCTGCTCGTTGTTTATAACTTCATCAGCGTGCAATGAGCCTCAGTTGTTGCTGCTCCTGAACATAACTGCAGAGCACTCTCAGGCTTCGTAAATTGTTCTTGGGGGTCTGCTTAATGTTTTTTTAAGTGAACCACAAGTGAAGTGTGCAGAATTCATGTTAAAATACGAAGTTTACATCTTTTTTTTTAATTCTTGCAGTCCAGTATCTTAACATATATAAACTGCCAGTACAGAGCTTTCTATTTGAACTGGACCCGTTACTGGTAACTGCTTCAGTGATTCATCGGACCACGCTCACATTCTATGTGGCTTCATATGAATGCAGAGCTTAGTACTCAATAGGAAGTGAGGAAATACGTATTGCGAGTTTGGGTATAAAAATTTTACCTTCTGGTATTGGTGGGCAAAGAAATGAATTCATAAAATTCCGGCCAGTCCTTTTACCACATTAGGACGGATACTAGGAAGTGTATTGTAATTATCCACATGGATAAGTAGAAAAGATGTTTTTTTCCACTTCTTGACTCACATTTAGCTTACAAAGCTTAATTCAGAAAATATAGTTATTGACATTGCACACTTAAAATAAACGAGATTGGTAAGATCAAAGAGGGTGAAAGGGGTATTAGGTCATCATTCAGCGTCGGATTTAGAGGCATTGTAACAGTAAACAGGGAATAAGGTCTCACGTTTTTTTTAAAACTAACTAATTGATTTAATTTCACCCTTCATAGCACTCTTAACATGCAAATTTATATTATTGGTTACACTTTTTTAAAAAAATTAACTTTGTGAAAATGATCCTATGATGTGAAATGACATTTCAGTTATCTATTATGATTCCCAGGATGCTTAACATTTACCTTGGCACAAAAAAAAAATCATAAATTATTTTAATTCTTATATTAATGTTCCTTTTTAAAGCAACACTAGATCTATTTTGGAACGGACCTCATAATTTTGAACTGAGGTCAGATAATGAGGACAACACTTGAGCTGGCACCCCCACTCCACACCAGCAGTAAGATGTTTGGCCCTGATGGATTTAACATACACCAAATCTGCTTACATAAATTCATAGAAGTGAATAATTTAGAAATATTTGAATAAATAAATGAATATAACAAGCCAATTAATAACCTTTTCAATTATACTTGATTAAATTTTGATGTGGCCAGGATGGCCTGGTTGGCAGAGCGTTGGTCTCGTACTCATTAGGTTAAGGGTTCGAAGCTCACAGGCCAAAACATTCCCCGAGTGTGTGGCGAATGGCGCTCGTTAAATCTGTTCGTGGTCGCAAAGTCCTCCATATCGAGAGTAATATGACTGGGGGTACTGGGTCAGAGGTGATCGTTCTCTGTTCCAGATCTAAATTACGATCTGAGATGTATGAATGAATGTAGTCCGCACCCTAAAAAGGGTTGGAACATGTGTGTAGCTGTCGTACTCTTGACCCTAGATGACACTACTTGTAAAACAAGAGACGTATATCTCAGGCTTAAAACCTGCTGATGTATCAGCTGGACTTGTCCACGGCAAGTGCCATTAGTCACAACAACAACAAATTTTGATGTAATCATAATGCCATCTAATTCATAGAATTAATTTTTACAAATATAATTTTTTTTTGTAATTTTTTTAAAAAAGTCCTTAATTAGAAAGCTAGAAGGTCCCTTCAGAGTAACTCTTTCCAGTTATGATATTTTTTTCTTCCATAAATGTAATCTTTGCTAAACCTTTAATGCTTTGATCGCCATAAGATAATTGGTGGACCCATATAAATTATACTGTAAAAAATTCAGTGCAGCAGATAAAGGATTAATTATGCTCAAAGTATTTATATACAAACTTTGAAGAGGATGTATTGAGTAGGTTCAGTCTTCTAACATATATAACACAAAGAAAGCAAGAACACTTATTTCATGCAGATATGTCCACTGAATATGTTTAATATTAAAAACTAAAATATACCATTTAGATTTTTTAATACATTTTATTAAAATAAATATTGCATTTATTGCTTCAGAAGTTCTCATAGCACAAAATATAAACTAAAGCAACAAAAAACAACAAATTCTAACAAACGTATTGTTTATTTTAAACAATGTATGTACAGTCAAGTTATCCCGTAACTTTCCTTGTTCTTTAAATGAATTCTGTTTCAAAAAATGAGCAGGAGGCATAAATGTAAAAATACACTTTCTAAGAACTGATTCAAAATATCCCGATTTTCAAGATTAAGTAAACAGAGGAATTTGCACAGTTGTAGCATCACAGATTCTGGAAGCTTTCAATAATAAAAACATCACAATTAACTATTTTCCAAATCTTTGTTCACATTTACTATACTGGCACAACAAATTCTGGAATTCTTCGAAGCTAATGTTGTGATGTGTTGATTGGAATCTGAAAGATAAAAATACTATATACACATATATAATATTTAAATTAGATAAATAAAAAGTAGGCAATTAAGATATATATATATATATATTAATCAGCTTCTGTTTAATTATTTAACTATATATATATATATATATATATATATGTAATGATATTTTAAACTCTAAATTTTAATCCTGATTAGTTTCCAAACTTTATCTTAATTTAGCCCATAGTAATATCATTCTAAAATATTCTCTTATTTCCTGATCCATTCCACTTGCTCTAGTTAATTAATTCAACAGAAGCTGTGTAAAATTGCTGAAACAGCTAAACGTCGATTACTTTCTCACACTCCGTGGGAGAAATGAAAATTGCTGACCTAAACGAAATACCTTTAAAAAGATTTCTGTGTTTCCCTTGCCTCTTATGTGTGTGTCATGGAAATCCCCATGGGAATCTGATTTTAGAAGCTCTATAAAAATATTTTCCCAATCAAAGTCTTGGTATTTAAGACCAGGGATAATGATTTCCTGTCACTTTTTTACACTTAGCTTTTTCGTCACATCGCTTTCGCTTGTAAATAATGCCTTCTCCCGTGATAGAATAAAAAAAACTTAAAAATTCAACCTGTCTTCTCCATGATTCCGGCCATGACTCTTCTATATGCTCCTTCATGAAATCATTTAAATGTTTTTCATTATATATATTTACGGGTCATTTACAGATACAAAAACCATCCATGCTTCTGTGTATGAATTAGAATACATTAATGTAGTCAAAATAGAATTTTTTACTTTTAACAATAAAGTGAATTTGGATTATCTGCCAACTTAAGAAGCATATAAGCTGCAGATAACTCATATTGTCGGAAAAAGATAATAATTCCCAATAAACTATTTTAGAGCAATTTTTTTCTACTGTAAGGAGCCTACACATTAAGTTATTTTGAATAAACCAAGGATTTAAATTCTTAAAATTTGTTATTTCATGTTTTTCCAAAAAAAAAAAACCTTTTTTTTTTAATACTAAAACGCTTCTTTTGTTATTGAAATTTTTGATAATATTTTGAGATTAAAAGCAGTAATAATCTCGGTCGTGTTTTATAATAGCTAAAATATTTTTCTTGTCACTCCTAAAAGTGGGGGGGGGGTCCATTTGAAAATGCCAAATAAGTAATCAATAAGCAATTGTTAGTTGAAATAAAATAATATGGTGAGAAATAATGTGACTTTTACATGCATGTAGGGGGAGAGGATGGATCTGAATAAACAACTATCTATTAGTGTGGATGTCAACATAGAAGAGTCCCAAAAATGTTATTATTCTTTTGTACCTCACCTCATAGTTAGGTAGAACTGTCAAAAAATGATAGACGGGATACTGTAAATAAAATTCCTATATACACCAAGCCTACTTTATCAATACAATATTTAACGTTTCCTTTTCATCATATTCTTTCACATGAACTGGATTGATATAGTAGATCACATGAGGGTAGAAACTTTATCACAATTCATTCATTTACTTGTAAATAATAACAAATAACAAAATTATTATGCAATTTCATGCAAATAATAACAAATTTGCAATAAACTTTGATCATAAAAATTACATTAGCTACTAGGCTACAACATCACATATTTTCAGTTCTGCATTTGAGTGGAGTTATTTTATGAATATAATTATAATTAGTATCTGAATTTTCTAAAATAATATTCTGTTATCACATAGTGTCAAAATATTATATAATAAAGAGATGCTTAATTTTCAATAAAATATTAATAAGAATTATAAAAATGAAAAAAAAAGCACTTACATTAATTCAGAGAGTCGGATGTGCCAAGGTAAATATCCAAGTAATGCACTTGTTTTTCCAAACACTACAATCATTTCTGGATCCGGAATATCAAGTGCATCTAAAAACAATAAAAAAAAAACTTGAACTAATTGAAGAAACATTTACTTATCAAAATATTTTAATCAAAGATAAAAGGAAAGATTAATATCAATTTATTATATCTTCAATCAATATCAATTCAACAAGAAAAAAACATTCATTATAGATCAAATATAGCAATAATTCAATCTGATTTTAAGTTTAATAATTGTCAAAACTTCATTTAAAATATTTTGCTTCATCATTAGATTACAATCAAATTTTGAAATCATATAAGAGGCACTTTTAATATAAGTTGAAATTAAAAGGTATGTTTAAATGACATTTATAATACTCTAAATAGCACTCATTCTCCAAACTAAGTAAAATCTTTTGAAGAAATAATTTCAAAAAAATTTGACAAAGTATTTCTAGAAAATTTATAGATAAATACTTTTCTTATTGCCCATAACAATAAAATCAAATCAATTTATGATTAATTCTAAACAGAAGCTGTGCTTTACTCGTAAAAACATACAAGGTACTATCTTCATTAATATATTTGTGATAAATTTTTCAATTCAATTTGTTAAAAATTTCAACTTTTCCTTCTTCATTCATGGGGACTTCATTATTAATTTATAAAAGTAAAACTATATTTCTTTCTAAGTAAAATATTGAAATAAATGTAATGGTATATTTTGCAACATTTTTAGTGCAAAAATTCAGAATTACAGCGAGGCTGAGATAAACATTTATACATTGGAACACTTCCTTATTTTTTTAAAAAAAGTTTTTCCAATTATTTTTTAATGTAAAAACAAATTGCTCATTTGAAAGAGCAAAAATCTTAAAAAATTTTTAGCATTTACAAGGGTAATCAGCATGCTTGGAACTTTTTTTGAAAAAATATATAATAATGCTTGTTAATGCAAATATATATTTAAAAACCTTTTTTAAAAAACAGAGACAATTATTAAATATTTAGATATCAAGTTAAACAGCAGAAATATTGTTAAAAAAGATTTATTAAAAAGTTAATCACTTTTTAAAATAGCTGAAACTTAAAAATACACTTATGTTTTATTTCTAAATATAATTTAAAATTATTTATTCACAGTACAAAAACATGCAAAATTTCTGCATTTTTTTGGTTTTATTTTATTTTGTGTGCAATGGACAGCAATAAAGAAAATTAGATATTCCTTAAATAAAAGACAGAAAATTTTTTTTACAATTCTATTGAATAAATGAATATATATATATATATACAAAAAAATATATATATATATATATATATATATAAAAATATAAATATATATATTAATGATCTTTTATTCAAAGAAGCTCTACAAAATTTTACAATTACAAAAAGAACAAAATAAAAATAAATAAATAACCTTTCACATAACTATCAAAGTTATGTGGATAAAATTTTTCTAAGACTTCTGGATTATTTCTGGCATCTTTACATAGGAATTTGGCAGCTTTTACAATTTGTTGTTTTCCGTCTTCTAGGGATAATAGATAAACCTTCAAATCTTCTGTTTTGTGGCCATTTTTAGCTAAAAGAAGAAGGGGGAAAATGTACAAATTAAAGCAAAATAATTTAGCACTTGCATCACAGAAAAAGACAAGAAAAACTTTTTAAGTTAAAGAAAACATTTTTTCCCTCTTAACAAAATAAGTAAAATTACATTTTTTGATATAAATGCAGCTACAATAAACCTTGATTTAATAAAAGGAGCTTTTTATAAAATTGAAAGTTCACCAAAACCATGAGCTATAATATAAAAATATTACACTGGATAATACAAAATACTTATAGTATGTATAATTCTTTTTAATTTGAAGGAATTTTACTTATTTAGGGAAAAGACAACTTATCTTTACACAATGCAGCAATTTATATTTGTATGACTATCATTTCTACATTAGTTTAGTTGATTCTACATATTTTAGAAGTTATATTCATAAAAAATTTCATTTGTTTTGTTTTATTTATTAAATAAAACAAAATCATTTAGTAATTGTTTTACCAATTTTTAATTTGTTATATATAAGAAATTTTAAAATTTTAAATTAAAAATTAAAATTTTATGTAATCACTTGTGCATATCTATATAAAATTTATTGAACATAGAACATCACTAACATTGAAACATATAAAATTGTGCAGAGTAGAATAAAACAAATAAGAAGAACAGAGTGGCCTAGACAACCAAATATTTTTTTTAAGTTGATTAATTCTGCAATACGAAGGACCTTTTATAAATTGAAACATTTTAAGTCTTAGGGCATTTTAAAAATTAAAATATACTTTTCCAGCCTTTCATTAAATATACTTTACTTAGTCCTTTTAAAAATATCAATACCCATCCAAAAAAAAAATAATAATCAATATCTATTTATAAATTTTTATTTATAAATAGATATCAAGCATTTTCATTTGTAACCTATTTTTATGTTCCGGTACCAGTAAGTAATTAAGATTATTTGGTGCTTTTTTGTTAACCAGATGGCAGCGAAAAATTGCCTAAGAAATTTGGTGGAATTCTATATTATTTGGCGATTTTTCATTGGTGTTTGGATAACAGAAAAGTACCGATTATTTGATATGAACTTTTAAGGTAGCTAATGTAGTGAATTTGCATGAAATCAGAGTAAAGAAACAAGATAAATAAAACAGTGCATGCTGTCTTATAATGAGTTATGGATGATTTATTTTTTTCACAAATCACATGGGCATGTATTGATTCAATATAGAATTAACATTCAGATTTAACAAGCTTCTTAAACATCCTTTCCTTAAAAAATATTTTGAAATTGTTATCAAATATGGTAGTATTATATAGTGCCTTTTATGAAAAATGCTTTTCTTATAAAGAAAAATTACACCACACATCCCTTACTCACATTTTCTTCATTTCTGTTTCAATTAAAGGTCTTTAATTATAAAAGGCATGGAAATAAATTTCAATGCAAATAAACAGAATAATAACCATAAAATATATACTAAAAATTGAAATTTGCTGTGCATATTTCAATGAATTATGTCAGAACATAATTTCTTGGATAAATTCTCAATGATGGCCAATCATTGAAAATGTTTCACTTAATTAAACAATCTAATCTACTTAAAACAAATTTTTTTATTACTGTTTGAAGAAAACATCTTTAAAAAAAGTGATAAATTTTGCAAACGTATGGATTAATCAAACAATTTAAACTATTTTTTTAAAAGACTTTTATTCAAGTTTGAAGAAAGCTTTCACAAAGTTTAAAAAAATCATCTCAACAAAAAGTGGCAGATAGAAGATTAAAAAGATCTTTATTTCAAAATTGCAGCTGCTTACCAATATTTTCAAGTCCTTTAAGGCCTATTTTTGAAAAAGTTGAAATTTAAAATTTCAATTCCTTGTCCATGTATTTTTGTTGATGCCAAAAACCTCATCCCATTGAACCCTCATTGAAGCACCAAGTGATCATGAAAGTTAAATTATATTTTCATTTTTTTTATTGTTTAATTGAATTAGTAACTTTTATAATGCAAATGATTAAAAACTATTTGTCTTGCATTTATTGCTTTAAAAAATATGTTTCCTATTTATTTCATTACATATAATCATGGACTCAAAATTACATTCTTCTAGGTTTTATTTGCTGTAGTAATTAATTAATTGTTTTTAATCAGAGCTTTTGTAAATGCAATGACAACACATTATTAAAAACTGATTTTTTTATATGCTTATACAGATAATGAAATTTTAATTTATTGCCCACACATTTTTGCTGACATCAAAAAATCTCATCCCCAAAACAACATCATATTCTGACATGATAAAAAAACAAAGATTGAAAACATTCTGTATTGATAAAGGGAGGGGGAATCAAAGGGTTTTGCAGAAGAGAAAAATAATCCAATTAGACAATTTATTTGGAGAAATCATCCAATTGATAATCATCAAAAGAGAGAAATTATATATCCCTTCACAAAATGCAGTTGAAACAATATTTTATGAAGATCCAAGTTTTATGTTAAGCCCTATCCTGTAAATAAGTACATACCAGTACCACTGATTCTTCATCAATGAAAATCTGGTTCAAGAAACTTTTACATACATGCTGAATACAGGGAGCAAAATTAATGGAATTTTTTTTTCTGCCTTAAAGTTGGAAAAATCTTGTTAATGATAGCATATAAAGCCACTTGGTAGAGTAAAGGTATCTTGAAAAAAAAAAAAAAAAAAACCATAGAAAAGCAATCCCAAAATATAGTAGTTTAATATGAAGCAATGCCTGAAGATCTGTTACATTTCAATATTTAACAATTTTTAGCAAACGATATATTTAAACACGAGAAAGCATGTAGTTTTGCCAAGCCTCAACTACTGCCACACACACAAATATGTCTCTTGCCCCTTACTAGCAAAGTACTATATACAGGGTGTCCAAAAAGTTCCTGTACTGATGATTTGTGAATTTATTTTACAAAAACAATAGGATTAAAAAGAATTATTTTTATGCCAATGATAAAAAGCACTTTTAACATAACTAAGCAAAAAATACTGAACTTACATTTATAATAAATGTTCAAAATGTCCATCCCTTTCTTGGAGACAAAGCTGAACTCATTTGCGCATGTTTTTCGAAACGCATTTTAACATGCTAGGAGTGATTTCTTGTATCCTTTGGGTATTTGTGATTTTCAAATCATCTATTGTTTGAGGATCACCTTCATAAATTTTGTCCTTTAAATATCCCCATAGAAAAAAGTCCGGGATGGTCAGATCAGGGGATCGAGGTGGCCAAAGATTTTTTGAGATAAGTCGATCGCCGAAAAAAGCTTCAGGAATGTCCATGGTTTCATTACTCGTATGGCAAAATTTAATATACTTGAAAAAAAATCATGAAAAATGATTTTTTAAATTTGGAGTACAGGAACTTTTTGGACACCCGGTACATCATAAAAAATGTAATAAAAATAAATAATGAAATTTGATACTTACTGATAGTATTATATAAATATGGAGCTTTACCATCACTAAATATTATGTTTAAACTATTGGCCTTCTTTTGTAAGTACGAATTTTTCCGTAGATTAGCTTCTCGATATAATTGATTACCATTTGATTTTACAAAACCTGAAAGAAAATTGAATAAATAAAAAAATAAACATTAGTCATTTGAAATTATAGTATAGAGCTTTAATACTTGAATTTAATTTTATGCTGAAAAACTGTCAATTAAATAGATGCATTACCTGCATTTGGAAAGTTCAACAGTCAAATGCACGTTTGAAGACAACAGAAGATAACAGCATAGGGAAAAGTTATTGGAATAAAGTAATAATAATTCATTCAAATTATACAGCTAATCAAAATTATATAAATACTTAAGCAGAATTTAATTTTTAGATTATAAAGTCTCCATCATATTAACTTTGTTTAAACAGATTTGATTTCTTAAATTGATATCAGTTCTTTTCCGTTAGAGGAACACAAGCAAAAAAATTGCCAAATAATGTAGAATTCTGTTGATTGTTTTGTCATTCACTTCACTTGACAACTCAGCTTGCATTTGACAACATTTGCACCTGACTAATGGAAAAGAACCTTAATATCTTAGTTCAAAAATAAACCAGGAATAGTAGAAATAATTTTGTGAATTTGAATTATGGTCATTGAAATTACACCTGAACTAGAACTCAGGACCGCTCCCAAAATTAGAAAATTTAATACACAACACATTCATAAACATTAAGTCCAAACATTAATGGTACTTCTTTAGAGATATTAATACTTAAATCATGAATTAAAACTTCAAGTCATTTATAAGTGGGATGTGATTTATTGTATTCAGAAGTATTCATTAGCAGAAGACATAAATAGTCTATAAGTAAAAGTATTATTAAGGATATTAGTTTCCTTACATAAATTAAACAATGCAATAATCAGTTAATACTATAAAAGATATTCAAAGCAATAAACTTCTTTAAGTTATAAAAGATACACTTTATTAACTGTAACTATATTCAATCAATATGAAATTTATGCAAAAGAATATATATAAAATTGCACACATCACACAGGCTTGGAGTAAAAAAAGTTGGAACTTAAATCAATCTAAAAATGATAAAATGTGATTTTGAAAATGCAATTTTGATGCTACATAGCCTGTCCTGTAGCTAATAATATCGAGCACTGCTTATATTATTCAATATAAAAATACATTTTTTTGCCAATAAAACAACATTCATTCTAAAATAATTCTAAAACAACTAAGACAGGAAAATATATATTTAAGAATATACCACATCTAATTTTTTTTAATACTTAAATCTTTTTCTTTGAATTAAAAACAATTCAATTTTTCAATTCATTCAATTAAGAAGTTTTAAGTCAATATTTAAAAAGGGTGATATTATATATACTATTCATTTTACTAACTTTAAATAAATAATAATAAATAAGAAAGATGGAGATCTTTTAATGAAGCATGAAAAATCTCCTTTGAAACATCAGGAAGTTTTCATCATTTAAATTAAAAAATATATTTCAAATTTGAACTTAGTATTATGTTAAACATTCAAATTCTATGATTTATAATCGTGTTATATTCGTGGTTTTTCGACCTCTTTAACCCGGCACAAACTAAGAATTTATTCAGGAGCATAAGCCGGAAATAAGCCTCCTTTCTCTCTCTCTCTCTCTCTATGATTTATAATTAAAATGAAGTAAAAGTTTTATTGATTCTCATTTTATTCTTTAGCAAACAAATATATTTATTAAACAGATTGTGCTATAGTACTCTAGCTTGAAAATATTTTATTTTCTTTTAACACATGCAACTAATGAAATAGTGATGCACACAAAATATATATTAAAATGTTTTTCGAAAATCAGGCCTTAAACTTTCAATCGTCTCTTTCAACAGATAGTAAAAAATTAAAATATATTTTGTTTTAATGACGTTGTTTAAATTACACATCACTTACTATATTAGCAAGTATAAAGCTATTGCTTTATTCTCTAAAATACAATCTTCTGAAATTATAAATATACAATGATATACAACATTTTTTTTAGATTTCAATTGTTTTGTGTTAATAATCTAAAGTACAGATTACTTAAGTAATATTTTCTATCATCTTAGATCAATTAATTAGTATACAGCTAGATAATTATAATTTTTTATTGCCATAATAAATCAAAATGTGATTTTTCAAAATTTATACTGTATTTTTTGTGTTAATTTTTGATAATCTGCATATCAATTGTAATAAATCTCATATCTTATTTTAGTATACACATTATATTAGAATTCAATAAAAGATTACATTAAAAACTTAAATGAAATACTCAATCTTTACAAAAAAACATACTTTAATGACATCAATATTTTATGAAGTCTTAGTAGAAGAAAAGGTTAATACAAGCTTATTTGAATTTAATAGATTTTTATTATATTTTACTTTTTCTATTATTTAATAAAAAATTATTCTTTTTATATTATTGACAGGATCAACAGTATATTTTTTAAAAAGTAAATTATTCTTAAATCAATTTCATAGCAAATAAAAACGTTAATGATTATTAATAACTATTTGGCAAAATTAAATGAAAAGTATATTAAATATATATTCACAAAAGCTATTTGATTGTTAAATTATATAGTACTATTTGCAACTTGGGCAATTTTTTTTACTTGTCTTAATCAAACTTAAGAAATTCACATTAAATCCTTCAAATATGCATTTTATCTTAATTCAGCACCTTCAAGATAAGTTTCTTCAGGTCTTTAATATGCATATATAGAAACATTTGAGTGTGTTAAATTAGTACACAAATTAAAGGTAAAAATGAAGCAAGACATAAAATACTTCTAAAAGAATCTAGCTTATTATATGAATTTATTCCTTCTCATGTAAAACATTATGGATAAGTAAGGAATTATTACAGAACAAAAAATTGAAGATTAAACCAAATATAACAAGAAGATCCAATAAAAATATCAAGAGGCGATATAAGCATTCAAATTTTTCTTTACCTGTGCTGTCATAAATGCTCACATGATGTATTCCTACACAGAAACTCCATATGATTAAATTTGAAATATCGGTAAATGATATTCGATCTTCGCAAATAATAATACCGAGATGCGATGGTAATTTTTTTAACCATGTCTGTTTAACTGGTTCTTTAATTTGTAGGAATCTAGGCAATAAGCTCATACAGTGCTGTATGAATAAGCACAAGTCTCTGAATAGATGACGAAATATACACAACAAATCTATACACTTATGAACCAAATACAAAATGATTCTATAAAACATAATTACACAGGGTCACGAGTATACAACAGAAACGAACATAACAAACTTCCAAGGACCGGACCGGCATGAGCAAGAACTGCGTTTAGATCATACCTGCCAACCCCATAAAGCGATACAAAGCACCTCCACGTCACTTTCTCCACGGCCAATCATCATCTGATTCAAGTTGTTGAAACAAGGAAGTAACTATTGTGTGACGGAGCATGCTCAGAACTCAGCGAGAAGGCCGGTAAAGTGGAGCAGTGCATAATGAAATTTTTTTCAGTGATAAGAAGAAATAAACGAAGTAGAATAGAGTTAATTCAACTTTACAGCTTTTATTTAGATTTAATAATCAGTTATTGGTTGTTAAATATCATATATGCTCTATCAAAAAAAAATTTTTTTTTTTTACAAAGATTGAAAACATCTAGAGAAGTTACCTCACTCTTTGAGTTTTCAATTAATTTGATTTTCAGATGATAATCATTTGTAGAACATAAAATATTTGGGATCTGAAGCTAAACCGAAGTAATTTTAATATAAGTTATTTTTTTTAAAGGGCTTTAAGCTGAAAATTTATCAGTAAAGAATAATGAGTTAGCGTAAGTATATAACTGCTCTTTGATCAAAAAGGAATTTTATTTAAGTGGTAGCTTTCAGTGAGATTTTTTCTAGGATGAAAAATTAAAAAAAAATAGATTACACTTTAGAGTACATAATAATAATAATAATAAAACTTTTTTCGATTTTCATGCATTTTTTCTGATAAAAATTTTACCATAGCAACGGTTGCTTAGCAACGTTTTATTTATCAAGAGTAAAACTTCCTATTAACTATTAGATCAGAAAATCCGTTCTTCATGAATAACTGCATGAGATTTAAATGAATTCTACTTCAATTTTAAAAATTCTAGGAACATTACTCTCCTCATTATGCAAAGATTCGCTAATGTACTAAAAAATACATTTTATTCACTTGAATATGAGCTCCCAAAGATTTAAATCGAAACAAAATATAACATTATTTAGAATTTTATTCTATGCAACAATCCTTCTGAATTTAATTAATTAATAGAACTATTCTTTTTTATGTGTTACTCTGGCACAATGTTTTATCTTATTTTATAACAGTTGTTGTTTCGAGGTTAATTCTATCCTTGAAGCATGGCCAAATTAATTAATTTGAAAACAAAATTAATTATTAAAAAATATTTTTTAATTAATAACTTGTTTTAAATTAATATACGCAATTTTAAAAGAGAAAAAATGAAATAAAAAATTAATGAAAGAATGTCTCGATTCTATTATATTGAACACAGCTTATTGAAAGCCTTTGATGGTTCATTTTTTTTATCTGAGGCATTTTAAAATTTGTTTAATTCATATGAATTATCACAATAAATCTGCAAAAAAAATAATAAGGGACATAAATTATCATATTCTTGATTTAAACGGCACGGAAAAATGCCATCTAAAAATATCTGCTGATGATTCTAAAAAGAAGAAAAAATATTTCAAAAATTTACTTTTTATTAAAAATTCTGCTTTTAAAATTGGTGAGAAATTCAGAAACTGTAGTCTCATATTCAATAGACAATTCTGAGAATCAATGCATTTACATTTCGTTTTGCAACAAGCAAACATTTGTTTTTCTATATTTTTTCACTCTTTTAACCTTATTTTGTACATAATTTTCTCTTTATTTATTTTTTAATTTTTTAGAATAATATGTACCGATTTTTCCTTCGTTTTTCTAATTCATATACCAAACGTTGCTTTTTTTTATTGTTACTAGCCGCCTTTGGAAATCAACTGATTAACCGGGATTTACTGTCGCTAAAATTTTCAATTAAATATTTTATGTTACCTGATCTTATAATAGCTTTTTTAGTAAAATATTTTTATACTGTAATTTCCGATGATCTTAAAACTCACTCATACTGTTATGAAGGCCTTGAACTGCTGCGTTCATCATGTTATGAATTTAATTTTCTGTTATCTCTAGTGAGATTTCAGCTTCTCATTAAAGTGAAACTTTTTAAACTTCAATAAATATAAAATCATTTTTTTTTCTAAAAAAAACTTTAAAAAAATAGCAGTTGAGATAACAGAATCGTTTGACATTGAAATCTTATTCGCGTTACAGAATAACTTATTCAATATCTTTAAAAATATTTAATAAAAAAATGATTTTATAATGATTGATTTGATGATAAAAATTCTAATTTGGATATTTAGTTTGAAATAAAAAAGCTGGAATCATGTTTTTTAAAATATTTTTTTTTTGTTACTTTAATATAAATTATTTTGCAATAATTCATACATTATGTATTTGTCTAGTTCAATTAAACTTAAAATATTATGATGTATACACACACACACACACACACACACACACACACACACACACACACACACACACACCTGT
>JAOUZG010052944.1:1411946-1494140 GCA_026289955.1 Argiope argentata
AATGGCTCGTCTACTATCAAATTATTATAATTAAAAAGACCATTTTTATTTGAAATGAGTAAAAACTTATTTTGTTCCATAATATTTTTGAATTTATTAAGGTTAGGAGGCAAAAGTTTGCCTTTCGCCCAGTAAATTAATTAAAATTCAAACTAAAATTTCAAAATATCGTGTCAAAGTACCTATTCTTACTTTATAAGGTATAATTGTCTTAAATTGGGTAGTTGTAGGTCAAATTGAAGGTCAGATCTATAGAGCGCCCACCCATACATGAACAGACGTTCACATTTTTATTATAAGTAAGAATCATTTTGATTTTAATCTAGAACTGATAGACGAAAGAGAATTCAGCAACTGATAAAAAGCATATTGATTTTACCTTTATTTCTTTCTATAGATCAAAAGGACGACAACTCAAAAACTCTTTGAGCTAGATAGGTGAAACTTGGTATATGCACTTTGCATTAAATTTGCATTTTTTTGTTTGTATAAAGTTTTGAGTGGCATACAGTCACATCGTATTTTATGACTCATGATTCGTGGTATGGTATAACAATGTCATTTCGAAACAAAAATGAAATGTAACTGAAACGCGAATATCGGTACCTATTAGATAAACAAATAAAGCATAAAAATTTTTTTAAAAAAAACCTTCTGAATATATAATGTTTGAACAAAATAATGGCAAGTTTTTAGTTCAATTTCTTATTCCCTTATTATCATGTGAGAGCATGATGTTGTTTTCGTTAATTGTTTTTCAATAATTGAAGGCAGCGAATAATTTAAGCTCGAAATTACATAGGCAATGAGAATGATTGGTATTGATTTTTTAATTGCATTTTTTTTATCTACTTGTACTAGAATTACATTATTATTATGTATGCTTCTTTGAAAGCAAATACGTTTTTAGAAGGTTGACTTGCTTTTACTAGTATTTCCATTTCAAACTGATTTAAACAGATTAATGATAATAATTAATTAAGATAAATAATGACTTAAAAATAATAATATTCTCGCATGATAACTTGAAATTTGAGATCGCAGATTTCATTTTTTTAATAATTTTATTACTAAATAATATACTAGTGAATTAGAAAGAAAAATTCCTGGTAGAAGACAATACACATGAAGATGAAAATTTGTGAAAGTTTATTTAGTTTCCTAAGCCATTTAATATAAACACAAGGGGGGGGGGAAATTTGGTACAAAAATGTTCCATTCGTTATTGCCTTTTTTCCTCCTTCCTCTCAATAGTTTTAATCTTTAGGGGGTTATTTATGATGCATTATATATATATATATATATATATATATATATGAATTAAAAAACTTTTTAAAATGTTTATTATTAGTATATTTAAATAAAAATGAGTTCATTGTAATTATTAAAAGGAATCATGGACTCTAATTTATATGTAAACAATTTATATGAAAAAGAAAATGACTAATATAATTAGGAAACCAATTGGTAATTTGTGTAAATATGTTTACTCCTAAATATGTTACTTCCTAATTATATTAGTCAATAAATATAAAGAGAATATGTTTTGCCCTTGAGGTGAGATAAGTGCGAAAAAGGAAGATCTATCCCTCTGCACACAAGGAAAGAATTGCGGAAGGCTAAGAATAAGAATTTAATTTTTTAAAATTAATTAATCAATTTTTTTCAAAAAAAAAGAGTAGAGATCTTTAAAATTTTCAAAAATGGCTATCAGAACTAGGGCTGTTCAAACCAATAACTGAATGAAACAAGTAATATAAAAGTGTTTTTAAAAAATCAATTTCTACTTAGGTCAACAAAGAAAGGTTTTATTTTAATTACTTTTTATTAAATAATTACAATTAATATAAATAATTTTAAAAAAATTATTGATTTTCGCAAGAATTATACTCTCATTCTTCACTTTCGCTCAAAAATAAAGATGCCGATAATCAAAACGCACTGCGCATGTGTGAATTTTAAACGCCAATTTTTGGCTACGCAAATGCGAGAGTTTTCTACGCCAGTTGGAATTACGCAAAACAGATTAGAAATGTTTAATTTTCTTTATTCTGTTTTATTTTAATTCAAAAATACTTTAAAATGAATCCAAAAAGTTGATTAATTAACATTGTTTTATTTTAAATGTATCAAACATTAAGAAAATAAACGGAATCGTCTGAAATAATCTGTCGTAAACATGTTAAGCCTAACCTCATTAGCGTGGGGGGGGGGGAAAACCGAAGTCTTACTTATTCTTCTGTGGGGAAATGAAGATTTTTGGCGTAAAAGTTAGTTTTTAATTAATTAATAAAAAATTAAACAAAATAGTGCATTAATGTTTGAACAAACTGTATTTACATCAAGTGTCATCCTCTACAAGTTTTTAAAAATACATTTGAAGTTGATTGGACAAATTTTTTATTTTATTAATGATTGGAAATTTGAACAAGATATATATATATATAGGTAGAGCGTGGAAAAATAGTTCGAATCGTAAAAGGGAGAAGTTAGACTTATCAGATTCGCATCAATATTTCTTGAATAACTCCAGAAGTTGAGTCCCTACAATGCTGAATGTTTTGATTCTTTCAATGATGTGAACTGTGATTTTCTAGCATGAATAAATATCAACTATTGTGGTGGAATGAAGATCATTATGACCATGTCGTGGAAGCGAGAGAAGGTATGTTTTCGGAAATATTTCTTTTAATGACCACATTTCACACAAAAACACACACAAAGACAAGACATTAACGCGCGCACTTCTCTATTAAAACAACATGTCAGCTCATTATTATAACAATCGCAATGAACTATGGGATGCTTACCTATTCAGACAACGCCATCTATTACCCAAAAGGGAAAATAGAAGAATGCAACTATTATATAATAAGACATTTTCTTTCTTTCTTTCTTTCTTTTTTTAACTAATACTTCTTTTGGATTTCGTTACAAAGCCCGCTGTTGTAATTTTCTTAACATTAAAAAATAATTGTTTAACTAAATTCAAGTCAGCGAAGATAACAATTTTTTTAAAGCGTTGGAAATACGCATAATTTTAAAAATAATTTTCGTTATCGTACTATCATTGACATTATCTTGAAATTTGACAAAAAAGGAAAATTAAGAACTTTCTTAGGGATTTTTTCAAGATAGCTTTTGCTTTCAAAAAGATGTCAATCTTTCTAATCTTTTTAATATTGGGATTTAAAAAGCAATCGAATTTATATAATTATGTATTATCTTAATAATTAATCTACCGTAACTTATATTTTTATCAGAGAATAAGTTACAATAATTGTAAAACCGTTATTTATAAAAGTTGAGCGGAAAGAGATACGAAATATCAAGGAAAATATTGATGACTCGGAAGCTTGTTGCAATATCTTCTTAGATGTATAATGCTGCTAAAAACATAATAAAGCTCATAACAAATATTATAAATTCTTCCTTCAATTTACAAATTAATGCATATGAATAAATGAAAAAAATAACAATATATTTCTAACAATCATATTGTTATGAATTTTGTGTAAATTAGATTTAAATTTTGATGTCAATATTTGTAAGTAGTTTAATTGTATAAAATTAGTTATAATGGAATCGCGCGTTAGCGAGTGTTCTAAGAGGAATTCTAAGAGATGATCGCTATATTTGATTAAATTGGCGATATTGCGACTTAATGAAATAGCTAAAGGTTTTTACTACACACTAAAATGTGCAATGGAAGCTGAGATAAAGAGATTTGTTCCTAGGGAAAGTTCGAGAAATTTCCACATTCGCTTGGATCATCCGCATTGTTTCTACGTTTGCCCCTCCACTTTAGAGAGACGATATATATGGAGCGGCAAAGGAGGAGAGAGTCAGTCAGTTCGGAGAACAAGTGACGATAGTTGGCTTAGCTTGAAAGGGCGTCTTTTCTTTTTGGCGTGCTTTTTAGAGCTTTGCTGTTACCCGTAATTAGCGGATTAAATAGTGTTAATTCGCCGTGTATTTGTAGTGTTGTGTATATTTAACAGCAGTTTCGTAGACAATAAAGTCTGCATTTCATCAGCATCTTCACATCGTTTTTGGGATAGAAATTTTCATTACAACATTCTTCATCTGAGAACATTAAGTCAGAATGGATTATTGCAGTTATATCAGGTACTAAAGGAAGAATTTCTCTAAAAGGAATAGGATCACAAAGGAAACAAAGTTTTGCATCAGAATTGCCGAATACTACTGAGACAGATACACTGATGCAGTTATAGACAAAACAAATACAATCACATCTTCCTTTATGAGACAAATTAATAATGTTATCATTCACACGTGCAAACCAGCATATACATTTTCTATTGATTTTGACTTAAACCTATTTTAAAAGGTCCATTTGAGGGGAGGGCAACATAAGTATTAGAATGGAGAATCGTCAGATAAATAAACACGTTATGCTTTACTTGGCTGCTACAGCAACGACTGTGCAGCCAGGAAATCGTGTTGGTCACATTCCGACGACGGTTCACAGTTTCTAATTGAGTGAGTGTTTGGTGCATTGACATTCTGGCTTATTAGCAGGTTATACAGATGCATTATACAGATCAGAGCTAGTGCAAGGCTATTCTTTTATATCAAATCCTTGAACTAATCTAATCAAAATTTTTAAAAAAGAAGCTATAAGTGCTAGGTACTTTCACCTACCAGTAATAGGGAATTTGACAAAAAGAACGTGCTAGAAATATATTGTTACAAGCGGGCGAACGTCGCTGAAAGCACGGAAGGGAGAGCGATTGGCGACGGCGTCAAAGAGCTTGACGCCAGCCAGTTTTCTTTGGCGAAAAGAATAATCTGGTAACCAATGGATCGCTCCAGGTGACTTCCAAAGCTTCGCGTCTCCCTCGCCCGGCTATATAAGGGACAGGCTGCCGCAATTGTCAGTTTCTCTCTCCCGGAAGAAAAACGTCTCGCTGGACTAGCGGATTACTTTTCTAGCTTGTTATTAGTAAGCTGTGTTAACGTTTGCTGTTAACGTTGTATTATTGAGCTCGCTGTGATTTACTGTTTGCTGTGCTATACGATAGATGTTTTGCAGTCTGTGTTTATTGTGCGTAAGGCTTGCATTTACGCTGCAAGTGACTGTTGACTGCTGGATTGTTTTTATCTGAAGTTTTACTTTATCACGTCATCCTGTAAATAGCCATAAATAAATTTGTTTGTGCTGTGCTGTGCTCAGGTGAAGTCCATTCAATCCGAACCCGCTACGCTAAAAACATAACAATATGTATTTTCGGAATCTAACTTTATTTTAAATTATCGACATTTGTCGGTTAGTTGGTTTGCTTGGAATATTACTGTGTTACTGTGTGTATATTTCTATTTAAATCTCTTATATATTTCTTAATGTTCATGATTTCTGCAAGATTATAATTTTAAATAACAAATTATAACAGATTCAAAATCGTGTTATTTTAATAACGTGATACATGCTTTGTCCATTGTGTTTATAAACTATCTAAATACATTCCTGTTCTGTAATGTTAGGGCTATTAAAAATGTAATGTCGGGTTTACACTCGGCCAGTTAGAAGACGGCCAATATACAGCGCATGCGTAAAAAGGCTGAAAAACGCTGTTCTGCCGCTGGCAAGTAGTTAGCTGTTTCAACGAAACAACAACATGGCTTCTGTATTGTATATTTCTCTAACTGAACATTCGTTTATTAAAATTGGCTCTTTTTTTTCTTTTCTTGATTATAAGTTATCAATTTTTCTATCGAGAAAAATTGATAACTTATAATCGATTAATTACGAGATTTTTTTGCTCTTTGTTCTTTCTAATGCAAGGTTGTGTGAGTGAGCTTTTGCTATTTTTTTCTATAGTTTTCCAAATTTATCCTTGACCTATTTTTCCATTTCAACACGTTTCTTAGGGTAAATATCCATCATTTTAATACGATACGCGGTGAAAAACGAAAATTCGGGAGCACCAAAACGGGAATTCAAAGCCAGGCATGGAATGACTGTATCTTTCTCATGAAGTCATTACAGACATAAATTAGTCCCTTTCTGCGCCCGTCTTGCTTCTTTGCTGTCTTATAATTGGCCAAGTGTAAAACCAGCATAACTGCCAGGATAATTTACAGAATTATTTTCGCGGTATTGCAATTTCATTTTCTTATTTATCTAGTAAATCAAGCAGATACTAACCGTCTTTGGGGACCAACTTGTTCGTCTAGATTATTAAATGTTTAGGCTGTTCATGATTAATATCGGATGATTTTTTTTTAAATTCCCCTTGTTATTTGATATGACAGAAAACCTAAATTGAATCCCATCAATTTTATATAAGATTTCAGTTTGTTTTTTCCCATGCTAATGAAGTTAGGCTTAATATGCTTTCGACCGATAATTTCAAAAGATTCTGTATGCTTCCTTAGGCATTTTTGAATTAAAATGAAACAAAATGAAGGGAATTAAGAATTTCTAATCTGTATCCTGTTACCCCAACTGGCGTAAAAAATTCACGCATTTGCGTTGCCCCAATCAGCACTGAAACTGCACACAGGAGCACTATGTTCTGATTTATTTTCAATGGATACGAGCTTGATTTTGTTTTAGTAAGATGTAATATTTTGATAGATTATTTATATTAATTGTAATTATTTAATAAAAAATAGACAAAATAAAATTTTTCTTTGATGACCTAAGCAGGATATATTTTATATTACCTAATCTAGTTTAATATCTAGTTTCTTTCCTCAGGGTAATAGACTTTCTGGTGACACGGCAAAACCTTTCAAAAATATTTAATAATATTTTACGGTTTCATTATGTAATACAATACGTAATAGCATATTCAAATAAATATATTCTTCATCAAATTTTTTAAAAAAATATTTTGATTCTTTTTTTTATTTTTGTTCTTTCAAAAGTATTTTATGGACTGATTTTTTTCCCTGTCTTTGGTCTCCTTTATGGTGGCCAGCTTAAACTACTCAGTATCGTTTAAACGAATAAAATAAACTTATTTCTGAATTTCTTTTTCTTTAATTTAATCTCTAAAGTTTGCGATTAAAAATCTCAGTTTTAACTAGAGATAAAAGTACGAAAATATATTTTTATCTAAAAACATTAGATAGAACGTGCTTCAGGAAATGTTAGAAGAACTCTCAAGTATCAAAGATCGAAAAATGCTTATCTAAAGATTAAAATAAACAATAACAGAAATATTAAAAGGAAACTTGCCAAATTTAGAGTACTCAGCTGTTTTTACTTTTTCGTATTCCAAGTACATAAAACAGAATGTATTGTCATTGCCAAATTGCCGATCTTGAGATTTTGAAGAATTAACAAGAAATTTAAAAATTGGAATTGCCTTTTTATTTGAATACTATAACCTAAAATGAGCTAAATGGAGGAAATATGGTCCGTAAATTTAACATCAAAGTTGCAGATTCTTATCAAATTTCGAACGAAATTCATTCATAGAAGGTCCGTTTTTCTTGCTCTTCGAGTACAAGTGAAATTGATAACCAGAAAACATAAAAAGCTAATAGATAAGATTTGGAACACAGCCTTAGCATCTAAAATGAAGATCCACATCACATTTTGAAAAATGTGCCCAAAGGGTTTCACCTTCTGTTGGGGGCTTGTACTTTTCCATACATACAAATATGATAATTTAGAAAATTAGATGAATGCACTGTGGTATGGGATAATGATGCTCAAATTATTGTGTACTGTGAAATTTTGGTTTCATTTAGTTAAAAAAAAAAGAAGTAATCGAAAATTATTACTCGGTTACCTTAACTATGGAACGAGGCCCTAAACATTTTATGTAGCGTTTTCATTCAGAAGTAAGCGAGAGAGTTGAGTTTTTGGAAAATCATTTTAGTTGTTTGAAGTCACAATGACAGATAAATATTTTCAATAATAAAAAGTATAGAAGTTTTCAGCCTTTATTATTCGAAAAATTAGAAATTCATTTATCTTTGAAATAGCGTATTTAGCGTTTATAAAAAAATAATTTAAAATAGTAAAAAATAAATAACATTTTGAAATTGTACCAATGATTCAATTATGAACGTAGTTTCCTAATCAGTATATTAACAATATTTATAAGCGCAACTGAATTAAAAGTTTCATTTTAATTCAGATATTAACAAGAAATATCTGTCTTTAACGATCAGCATGCTCATCCAGATTATTGATATTTTTAGATTATTAAAAAAATAATATGGAACGTTTTTTTTAAAAAAAATTTCAGTTCATTTAATACGACTTGAAAGTATGAATTTATTTGAATCAATCTACAAAAAGTTATTATTGGCATAAAAAATGTCTTGAAAATCTCACGTAGGAAAAAAATTGTCAATATTTAGTTGCATGCATTTTGTCAAATTTTTTTTTGGTGTATTCTCAATTTTTTGAGACAAAAAACTGCGTATGTTAATTTAAAATGCTTCTGAAACCTTTCAATTTGAAATTTTTCGCTGATTGTACTTTATTTTACTTTTTACGCATGACAAATTAAACCATTTGTCATGCGTAAAAACAAAAACATATACACACTTTTCGGCAATTTATAATTTCTACTGAAAATCGGATTTATCAATTAAAAGTAAGGTGTACTCTCAATTGTTTGAGTCACAGTATGTGAATAAAATTTCCGTTGCCTAATACCTTTCTAATGAAGTTTTACATTTTTAGAATTAAGTTAGGACTCACATATTTTTGACAAGTTAAAAATGTAAACATATTTTAGGCTGTAAAAGTCGTAATATAGAGATTTCTTGCTGTGCAAGATAAATCGTTGGAATTACAGCAGCCAAATTGTAATGAAAATTTGGAGAATGGAAATTGGAAAAGGGATCTTTTATCATGTCAGAGCATGATGTTATTTTGGGAATGAGGTTTGTGTCGTCAACAAAAATCCGTAAGGGAAAAATAAAAAAAACCTCAGGTGGAAAAAAAAACGTAGGCGAGGGAAAAAACAATTCAAGAGTAAGCAAAAAATTGAAATTTTATCATCTGCACAAGCATCTCAAAAAATCAGCTTTTAATAAAGCGTTGCCATAGCATTTGCAAAAGCTCTGATTTAAAAAAATAAGTTCATTAGTAAAGCAAATAAAACCTAGAAAAATTTCATTTCACGTGTTTATAGGAAATGAAATAAATAGGAAATGGGATATTTTTTTAAACAATCGATGCGAGACAATTTTTTTTCGATCGTTTGCAATACTAAAGTGAATCATTCAATAAAGTAATAAAAATGAATTAAAATATGATTTAACTTGCACGAGCACTGGTGCTGTCCGTTCAATAAATGATGTTCTGACATGATACATTGAAATATGCATGGCAGATTTCATTTTAATCTTTATTTAAATTTTTAATTAAAATTATAGTTAATAGAAAATGAAGCAAATATTCAATGCCTTTTTCACGATGACATCTGGAAATATGGCCTCCAGGATTTCAATATTATGCGAATTTGCATTTTTTTTTGTGTGTGTGATGCTATGAATGCTTATTCCACTAATTTCAATAAATTTTAAAAATTATTTTCAAGTATATTTCACAAACATACTTTTTACTATATAAGTTCAGAAATAAACAACTCTGAACTTTTTTTAAAAAAAATCGTCCATTTTAAGCATTACTTTAAGACGCATACATTGTTCCTTCAGATCAGTGAATGTAAAAATCGCTTTTTATAAAATGCAACTAACGATGCAATCAAGTCAGATGAAAGCAAAAAGAAGAAATTAAGCATAAAACATATTTATGCTACAATTATTTAAACCAGAGATTTGATTTCTTTTTTATTACTTTATAAAATGTCTAAAAAAAGCACATTTAAATAAATTTTATTTTTAATATTTAATTTTATTTTCATTTTCAACAAGTATATATCAACAGCTGAAATAAGTATCGCTAATAATTAAATTATGATAAATTAATGATTTAATCATATTTTAAGAGAATTTATCTACTAAGAAAATTTAAATTTCTAACGCTCCATATCTTAATTTTATTCTTGTTGTTTTAATTTGCTTTCCAAAGATGTTTATTTCTGGAGTGTGAAGAAATCAAAGAATCTTTTCAGTGACGTGGCGAACTGAATATGCCGGTGATAAGATAATTTTTTTTGTTGCGTTTTATCCTCTAAATCAACATTTCCTATTCGACCGTAAACCAGATAAGACGTCACAGACTTTTGACAGCGTTTGTGACTTAAAAAAAAAGAAGAAGAAAAAAGAGAGAAAGAAAGCAAGGGACGTGAAAAAATGATCATGAATATCTGATATCGCTGAAAGTGTGGATCCTTTATCCAGCGGGAAAAATTTGCAAATTAGTTTCGTCTTTTTCCAGCAGGGGAAAAGTTGTTTTACCGGGCAAAGAATAGTAGGAAGGAAAAAAAAAAGAAAAATAATTTTATTCAAATTTATTCTGATCAAAATTTAAATATCGCAGCATCAATGCCATTTTTTAAGAACTGCGTGGTAAAGTAGAAATTAATATTTTATCGTTTAAAAAACTTCACAGTTTTTTATTTGATTTTTATTTTCAATGAAGAGTATTCGCAATAAAGAATCTGTTATTATCGTTTGCTATAAAAAATAAACAGATAAAAAATAAACAGCAAGAAAACAAGAACTAAATGTTACATAAAAATGTTATTATAAATAAATGCAATATTAATAGGCAAATTAAGAATTCAAAAGTTGTAAATCAATCATCTTAAAAAACATTCGAAAACCTATTAAGAATTTGAAAGGTGAAACCGCTTAGTCTTAAAAACGTACTAATAATGTAAATATTACTAAAGCTTATTCTTGAAATTATTTAAGGATATTTGAAATAGTCAAAATCGTGAAAAAATAAATTTAAAATTTTTTTATAAGTAGAATATATTTTTAAATAATACAAACAATAAAGGAAATACAATTTTCGATCGCACATTTCAAGTTATCATTTGAGAACATTAATATTTTAAGTCATTATTTATCCTAATTAATTCAGTCATTAACCAGTTTAAACCGGTACCGGTTTGGAACAATTACGAGATTTCTCTATCGGTCTCTATACCTCTCACTATATACAGATATATACAGTAGCCCAAAGAATTGAGAGTTCACCTTACTTTCATTTGATAAATCCATAATTGCATTATTTATCCATTAATGTATTATTTCAATGCAAATAATACATTAACTAGAAATCCAAACATATTTTTATTTTTACACATAATAAATGGTTTAATTTAAACTAAAAATGAAGAAAAATCAAGGAAAAACCTCTAAACTGAAAAATATCAGAAGCATATTAAATAAACATTAGCAGATTTTCGCTTTAAAAAAATTGAGAGTACACGAACGAAATTTTTGTAATATCGCGCAAAGAAAGAAAGTGTAAATATTCAATTGCATGTCTTTTGGCTTTTATGATAACTTTTAGACGTCGTGGTGCTAATTCAATCACTTTCAAGTGGTATTTGAAAATATTTTATGCATTATTCTTAAAACAATTGTTCTAAATAGGATTTGTTTCTAATTTTGTGTTTTTGGGGTAACGCAATGCGGATTAGAAAGTTTTAATTTCAATTAATCTATTTTATTTTTATTCAAAAACACTTCTGAAGGAATCGAAAGATTTATTACTTAACAATGTTTAATTTTAAATTTATCATACACTACGAAAATAAACAGAATCGCTTGAAATAACCGGTCGAAAAAATGTTACGTCTAACCTCATAAGAGTGGGGAAAATACTCTTTAAAAACTATGTACTTAAAACTATAAGGGTACTTTTCCGTTTGCCTGGCGCAAACGAACAATCGCTAGAGAAATTTGAGAAAATCTGGCAGAATTCTACATTATTTGCTAACGGAAATATACCGCTATAAGCATATACGAAAAATATATAGCTAACACAAATACAATTTAATTACAAAAACACATAATGAAACAGCTTTAATATACAGTCATTTTCACCAAAAAAAAAAGTTTGTCACCTAATTTTAGCGAAATGGCCGAATGTGTCATTAACGGCAGCAATAGCATTTCCTATCATAAGGTTTCGATGAACGTTGCAACAAATTAATAGAAACATAGAAAAATAAATCAATAAATGCAATAATATGGAATGTACTCAAAAAAATTTAATCGAAAATAATGAAAGTAGGCAGATGGAATACGTACAGCAAGAAAAAAAATCAAGAGAAATGAACAGGAAAGATCAAATTATATTAGCATAAGAACTGCGTAAGAAAAACAAACAAACATGAATACACCTGTTATTAATAGCTTCACTACTACAGACAAATGCTTTTCTTAAGTAGGAATTGGAAAGAATAAACACACTTACTGGGTTCAACTAATTTTTCTTATGAGCAGGAAACGGTTTAAGAAATTTTATACAAAAACAGCTGAACTTTCCAGTGATGAAAACTCCTTTTTGCCGAGAAATCCACGAAAGAACAAATCAATCCCAAAGAATTCCATTGGAATGGTAAGATAATGTTAAAATGAAAACGGTTAAATAAAAGCAAACTATTCAAAAAGCTCGTGCAGACGTTTTCAGATTTTTTCCCCCTGTTCTGATGAAATTCGTCAACAAACGATTTTAAACAGAAATAATAGATGAATACCGGAAATAGAAAAACAAACAAACAAACGTTTCAAAAAGCTCAGGCAGATGTTTTCAGATTTTTATTTTATTTTTTGGTGGAAATGTTAGTTTTTAATTACTAAAAAGTTAACCACTCAATTGACCGGAATAAAAATTAGCTTATGTTCTTCTGTAGACTATAATTTATCTCTGTGCTAAATTTCATCCCATTTCCTTCAGCCGTTCTGGCGTGATTGAACCCCATCATCCATCCATCCAAACTTTCACATTTATAATAGTAGTATAGATTATTAAATAATTACAATTGCTGTTGTTCTCGTGTCCTTCTTTACAACGGAAAGAGAAGTGCAGTACCTACGGTGGGCATGAAATCCTGACATTCGAAGGCAGAAGTCTGAATTCTACCTCACACACGCTACAATCCTTTTTTACGGGGCGAACTTCATTCATACGTTTCATTCATTCATTCAGCTTAATTACTGAAAGTATTTGCTATATTTAATTTCAATTGAATTTTTAGAAATAACTTCATGTCCAGGATTATATTAAATTGGCAGGGACTAATATTAAGTTATTTTAATTATTTTTAAATATGTTTTGTTCATTATGTAAATGAAACTTTCTACTGCACACCATTTCCATGGAATCATATTAAAAATGTAAATGTCCTGTTTCTCTCTTCCTCCACGCTATCGTAATTCCATTTTTTAAAATTATAATTATTCCTTTTATAAACTACACACACATTAAAATTCTTTCTTCTTTAGCTTTCAGCATCAAAAGAAAATTAGAATAATAAATATTTGATGAAATAATATTTAAGTTGGAATAAATAAGTAGTATGTATAATATTTAAGATGAATAAATAAGTAGTTGGAATTTCAGATCAATAATCAGGTCGTTCACCACACACACAGTCTTAGGCTGACGGGTTGAGCTTACAGTTCAACTGATGCAAATCCTATGTCTTACAAACCACGCTATCCCGGCCTGACAATTACATTTACTATAAATAATTGATCAAAAAATTATACTAGCGTTGTATTTTCAATGCAAATTGAGAATTCACCGCCAATTAAGGCAACGCAAAATGGGTCAATTTTCTATGCCAGTTGGAGTAACGTAATACGAATTAGAAATTTTTAATTTTCTTTATTCTGTATTATCTACAATCGAAAGCGCTTCAAATTGAATCCGAAAAAACGATTAATTAACATTGTTTAATTGTAAATGCATTCAATATTAAGAATAGGAATAGAATCGTTTGAAATAACCGGTCGAAAGCATGTTAATCCTAACCTCATTAGCGTGGGTGAAAACCCAACTGAATTTTTTATTTATTTGATGGTGGGGCAATGAAGATTTTTGACGAGAGAGTTAGTTTTTAATTGATTAATAAAAAATTAAAGAATTAATGTTTGTAAAAACCGTATTAACATCAAATGTACTCCTCGGAATGTTCAAAAAATGCATTTGAACTTTAGTGGATGAATGAAAAGTATTTTATTAACGATTAAAAATTTGAACAAGATATATATAGAAAGATTGTGGACTAATAGTAGGAGTTGGAAAAAAAGCCATACAACTTCTTAAAGATGTGATTTATTTTATGACAAACAGAGGCAGCTATAAATCCAGAATTTTCACTGAGTGACTTTCCGTTTGACTTGATATGAAAAATTAACAGATTGTAGAAAATATTAAATCCTTGACAATTTAATGTTTTAATAGTGGGATTAACTAAAATAAATTTTTGAATCAACATTAGCACTATTTCGGAATGAATTTGGAAGCACTTTTAAATGCCTTAATGCATCTTGACTACTTAAAATATACAGATTTTTGAGATGATCAGTAATTATCAATTTATATTTAAAAGATTTTAACTATTGATACTGAAAACCTCTCCATTAAGTCCACAAGGTCAATAAGTTTGCCTGTAGTAACTTATTGACTTTGTAAACAATTAGCAGGCCACAAAAAGAAAATGACGAAGTTTATTAACTCGAAGGCACGAACACATAGACAACAAATACAGACGTAAACAAGAATAATAATAAATCCGAGACGTACACAAGCAACACATAGCAGTACACTTAGAGCAAGCAGCAGCCTATAAGTAATAATCGTAGCTAACAATTAATTACTATGTGTTTGGCGCAGCTTAGCCAAATCTAACTCTTTTGCCTTTTATCCCAAACCAACCAACCAACTGTAGCTAACAACAATCACAGCATACAAATCGATCAGATAGTATTTAGCAGGAAGAGGGAATCTACTTAGCTATCGTCTACGGTCTCTCCAAACGGCTGAAATTCTCCACTGTCTTTTCGCTTTAGCTATATGCAATTGCCGAATCACTGCTTCACGACCGGCTACTCCACACACGTATCGATGCTGTTTTTATAATAAACTTCAATATTCGGCACACAGTTTAATTCCCCAATTGTTTGAATTCCAACTAAGGCCAACGTTTTACTAGAATGATCCAACAAAATTTGCTGTTTGCTTGATATGCGACTCAAAACCTGTTGACGACTGTCTTGGATTGCCGCACATATGGTTCTTGAATTATAAACCATATTCCAGTTGCTATTGGTTATACCAATGAAATTCTTGATGATTCTATTATCACTGAATTTGCCGCCAAAGTCGTCACCGAGTCGCCAAATGATCACTAAGCCTGGCTGTCACTGATTCTGTATCCAATAGAGCTGATCGTAAAAGGGTTTTTCCTACAATAGAACTAATTTTGCTGGGAAGCAACATTACACGTTTCTGACAATAAATTATTTTTCAATTTTTCAAAGCAAAACCTAAACCTTTGCTTCAATGTAAATACTCAAAATAAATCATATGTTTTTCTTTTGCAAGAAACCAAATTTCGTATGTTTCATTTTATAAACTTTAATTTTGCCTAGTTTTTCCCCTTAAAATCTTTCTAATAAATAGTGAATCGCCAAATATGTTGCTAAGCGCAAAATTCGAGAACGATTTAACCAACCAATTCAGCTAATTTTTTAAAAATGTTTCCGTCAATGCACGAGTAAGGTTCTTATAGATAGAAAAAAAACAGAGAAATTGCACGAAAAATAGTAAAAACGACACTTTTCTTAATATTCCGCCAAAATTCTTCATTTCCCCACCACTAAATGAAAAAGGTTTCTTTTTTTTTCCTACGCTAATGAGGTTAGGCTTAACTTGTTCCCGACTGATTTCAAACGATTCTGTTTATTTTTTTTAATGCTTTCTGTATTTAAAATTAAACATTGTTAATCAATCAATTCTTCGGATTCATTTTGAAAAACTTTTGAATTAAAATGAAACAGAATAAAGGCCATTAAAAATTGCTAATCTAAATCGCCTTACCCCAACTGGCGTAGAAAGTTCACGCATGTGTAGTGTGTTCCAATTGTTGACAACTGAGTTTTCATTTTAATTGAAAGTTTTAAAAAATATGTGTATAATACTGTTATAGCTATCCCAATCTTGATCGATAAATAAAATAGACTTGATTTGATTTCAAAGAAATAAGGACTTAATTTACAGTTTTACTTTATTTCAGGTAAGAACTGTAAATAAATTGTTTTTAGGTTACTTATGTGCTTTACCATGCGAACGAAGTCGCTGGTAAAAGCTACTTTTGAATAAAAAGAAAATATTAAGATTATTTATGCTTTTTCTAAATTTATGAAATGGGTCCTTAACATTCAAACCTGCTCTGAAGGTTCAATTTCGAATCAATCTGCTCAAATTTACATTGAAAGTAAATAACAGACAATAGACATTCTTGGTAATGAAGTAGCTTTTGCAACTAAGAAAAAAAAAGTAAAGTAGCTTTGTGTAAAAAAAGTAATTGTTTTAAAGGCATCATAACTCATATAAGGCTTTTTTCCGGTATCATTCTATTCATTTTATTCTACAAAAAAGTTTTATTTTAATAAGCAAGATAAAACTGAAGTTAGAATAGAAGTTTATTTTTGTGATAAATGGGTGAGAATTAATTTAGTGACAAGCAGAATTAAGTATTCGTATATTCACGAAGCAGAAAATTATAATTTCCGAGCTTTCCCATTGTTATCTAAGACAATAGCAAAGGCCTTTAAACTTTAATTATTAACAAAAATTCATTATTTTAGTTGTTCTATAAGTAAGAGAAATGGAAAGAATTCTATGATATAAAACTAATCTCATTTCTACTTTCCTTGGTTTTTACCTAAGAAACTGATAGCATAACGTACGATGTCTTCTCGAAGACACTAGTATTGTATAACGCAGGGATGTACAACCTTTTCAGGATCAGGGGCCAAAATACGAAAAAGGATCATGTCGAGGGCCGAAGCAACACGTGGATGTTAAAAAATGTTATAAGCGTGAAAACACGGTGTATGTTTTTTTGTAGCAATAAGCGTGAATACTTATTTTACTCATGCACACATAATGCAATAAATAAATGAATGAATGAAAAACAAACATTATAGATATGATTAAAATACTTTACGTAAAAAAAGGACTTCTGCTAAAAAGGTGGCAAACTTGAAATAAAAAAACAGAGGAAAAATCTTTGGTAATTATACAGAGAACACAGTTTAAATTTTGAGATAAAAAAATTAATAATCAAAAGTAAATGAGATGACTGGGACTGAATATTTGAAGTTATTGATTTTATGTTGAGCTTAAGATTGATTGCGGCAATATGCAGAACAAAATAATAAATAGAATAGCAGGAGGGTTCTCTCATTTACTAATTTATTTCTTACTTTTGATTTGTTTAAATTCATTAGTGGAAAGTGCTGCCAAAATTGCACATGCTGCTGCATTTTGCTTTAAGCACAAAAATTCCTCCGGTAAGTCTTTATAAAATTCTAATATCGGTTTTTCTTTAAACTGAATTTTTTGAAAAAATCAGAATTCTGTAAATCAATTAAGGCTAACTGCATACTCTCATCCACTAGAGTTACATCAACAGAAAATAGAGAAAAAAATAAATCAATTTTTGTTTGGCACTTTTTAAAATCTGAAAACCGATCATCAAATGCATTACACAAGATTTGAATTTGATACTCATACTGCATTTTCATGTGTAGAAATTTTTCATGTCTGCGAACTTCTACACGAAAACTCGTTCTTGCTCGTAGCCATGAAGGGAACAAACTGAAAAGCCGCGTAATAAAAAGTAAATAAAATTGATGAACAACAGTATATTAGTTATTCTGAAGTAGATCCGATCCGATTCGTATCCGATTTTTACCCCTGTTTATTTTAAAAAGTTTAATTTATTTTAAATTAATCTTATTTTTTTAACAACATTTGCGGGCCAACTTCTAAGGCTACGTGGGTCAAAAATTTGCCCGCGGGCCATAGGTTGTGCATCCTTGGTATAACGCTGATTTGTTTGTCAATCGTGTTTATGCGATGTTTCTTTACAACACAATCTAGTGTTTCTACTTTTACAGGACCCATCTACAACTATTTGTAACTATAGGTTCGAAATAAGAAAAAGGTCGGATATTTTGAACATTTAAAGAACGGTTCACAAAAATATCACTTCACAAAAATATCACTTATTTGCTGTTATCCAAATTCTTGATAGTCACGCTTTGATATAGCTCAGGAATCTAGTGTATCCAAGTTCGTATTTCTTTGTTCATCATATGGATCCGGATTCTACGATCTGTTTTGAACTGAACGGCAGACCGTTTGAATGACGAGATGAGGACATCATGAATGGACGGAGAGTTTGTAATTCAGATCTTTTTTCGAGATAGTATTATATACAATTGCAAATTCTGTTAGGGAACTCATTATGAGACAACCACATTTCAATGATTCCATTTTATTAAGGGTTGAGACAAGGACCGGTATTTTCTTTGACCTTGGATATCTCCCATTAGATACATATTAGTTCCTTTTTTTCCACTCGTATGTGAATGGTGTGCCATTTTCGGTCGCATTTTATTTTAATTTAAAATATCGTGTTGATATGCCTTTCAGAAGTGGTACGAAGAAAATTTTATATAATATCATTAAATACTCTGACCAAGAAGCAAAAAACGGAGAATTATTTATTCCTGTTGTGCATTCTTTGCAGATTGCATTATTACCTTTTTTCCTTCTGTATTGCTAATCATCTGTAATATTTATGTCTCATAAAACAGCGAGTCTTCATTGTTCAATGAAAACATCTCCTCTTTTTATCTTTCCTTTTATCCCTATTTTGACGAATTAAACTTATCCTAACGCATGCGCAAAACAGCGGAAGGTTTTACAATCCATTGTTGAGCAGTAATGTATAAAATTCATGTAAATTAAATCGTTTATATTACTACATGGAATCTTTTTGGTGTATCTTTTTTACAGACAACGATAATAACTTTTTTAAAGGACACGATGCTGTCTTATCCTCCCGATTTTCAGTTTTCTAATTAACATAAGAATCAAAAAGAATTATCAGGTGGCTTTCTTACACAAGGCCCATCTGTTTTACTTCATAAGGCTCCTATCATGTTATTCTGTTGCTTTTTCTTATGGCACTTGCCATGGAGAAGCTCGCTAATTAGCGTCTCTTGTTTTGTTGTAGCTCAAACGAGGGCCAAGAGTATGACTTTTGCTACTCACTCACCACATTCGCTTGCACAGCCCCTTTTTACAGGGGGACACATTCGCACACCTCACAGATAGAACACACACAACACCACTTCATGCCCTTGCAACTATAACCACCTGGTTATTTAAACAGTGTAATGAGCATGAAGTGGAAGATATAACGAAAGTGACTGCTGTTCGACGTCACACAATTAACGGTTAGAATTAAAAATAATAATAGGGGATTTTAGTTTTGAATTAAAGAAATCTGGAGACATTGAACCTGTTTGAAATGTAAATGGAAAGTGGCTTTGCCTAATTAAGCTAGCTATTGGAGATAAACTGAAGACTTGTGCTAATTGGAGATAAACTGAAGACTTGTGCTAATAATAGTTTGTTTGAAATTACAAATTTCTGAAAAATATTGTAAAAATACAAAATAAAAATTTAGGACGAGGATACAAACCCGCTGATGCACCAGCGAATTTCAGCCGAAATAAGCGTTTCTTGTTTGAAGTAGCACCAACAAGGGCCAAAAGTACGACTTGTATTGCACACTCTTCACATTCGCTTGCACAATCACTTTTTACAAAGGGGCACATTCACACACCTCAAAGATTGAACACAGAAGAACAACCATGCCCTAACCGAGGATGATCAGATCATGGGGAAGACGCACTACCCCTATGCCAGGATGCCGGCATGCCATATCTTAATACCCCTTTGTACAATTTAGTTTGAAATCTTAATATATAATTTTTTATTTGAAAATCCTTCATCTGACTTATTTTATTTTTGTATTACTACATCCACACGCAAACAAACATTCAATGCATGGTAAGTTTTATTTCAATTCAATACTCATGTATCATTCTAATTATAAAACCATATTTTAATTTGAGCCATCTAGTTCTATGATATATAAACTATGACCCGAAGATCTCATGAGATTCAAACAGGTTTGCAAAGCATTTCAAAATTATAAACTGATTGGCATAAACCAGGATATAAAGAACTTTCAAAACTTTCACAACTTTATTTACGTGTTTTTCGAATTCAGGGAAATATGAGACAAGGAGATTTATGAAAATTGTGATTTCAAATTTTTTGATGGTTTCTATACTCTCTCCGTATTATGCTTACAAAAAAAGAAGGAAAAAAAACGGAGAAGATATTAGCTAAGGTTTAGAGGTCTGTTTTAATTAATCTTTTTGATTTTGAGTTTATTCGAACATAATTAAAATATTCATTATTTAACAGTACGATATTTAATTCCTACACAGCTGTCATTTCATTATATTAAATTTTTTTTTTGTAAGAAAACTTCAAATAATCCGACTTTACTCCCGAGTCTTTGTGTTTTTTCATGGAGAAAAAAGGGCTATGAATCCATTAATAAAGGCTCCGACATCCAGGAAAATTGATCACATTTCAAGATTTTAATCAAAATTCAGTAGATGGCATTAGACGTTCAAAATAATTTTCGTGAGAAAGATAACTGCCTGCTCTAATCTAAAATGAATTGCTTTTTTTACGATGATTCTCAAAAACGACGAGAAAAAATAAAGCATTTCCTTAATTTTGAAGATTGATTTTTGATGTAAACAGTCGAGACGTGAAAAAATATCGTCTGGACAAGACACAAACACTTCTTTTGTAAGCATAGATTAGAAGATTGAATTGATTCCTTATTTTATTAAAGCAGTTATTGGGGATGTTGCTCATCCCCAATAACAACAGAGCTATATCAAATCTATGGAATTGTGCACCTTGAAGAAGTCCAGTACGAACAATGGATTATAAATAAGATATTGCCAGGAGATTGAATTAAATATTACAGAATTATCAAGGTTTAATGTATTTTGCTTTAATTTAAAACATTGTAAAACTTTTAATCTTTTGTTCAAATTTTTATTGATATAAATTAAATGTGAATTTTTCTTATTTAACTGCAACCATGTACATCATTGTGACATTAATGATTTATTTTTCTATCAAATCTGTATTGTTAACTAGGCGGCATTGGCAATCAGCTGGTTTACCAGGAATGTTGATTATAATTTATCAGGTAAATAGTTTTTTTTATAACTTAAATTCACTAAGATGTTTGATTTTATAGCCGTATTATTTTAATTTTCTAAAGTGTATTGTAAATGTAAATGTGCAGTTCATTTCTTTTAAACTTCGCTTTATTGTAACTACAATTTTTTTTTATTTTTCTTGAAAACTGTACAGATATTAACAAGAAATATGTCTTTAACGATCAGCATGCTCATCCAGATTATTGATTTTTTTTAGATTATTAAAAGAATAATATGGAAAGCATTTTTTAAAATTTCAGTTCATTTAATACGACTTGAAAGTATGAATTTATTTGAATCAATCTACAAAAAGTTATTATTGGCATAAAAAAATGTTTTGAAAATCTCACGTAGGAAAAAAATTGTCAATATTTAGTTGCATGCATTTTGTCAAATTTTTTTTGGTGTATTCTCAATTTTTTTGAGACAAAAAACTGCGTATGTTAATTTAAAATGCTTCTGAAACGTTTCAATTTGAAATTTTTCGCTGATTGTACTTTATTTTTACTTTAAATTAAACCATTTGTCATGCGTAAAAATAAAAACATAAACGTACTTTTCGATAATTTGTAATTTCTATAGAAAATCGGATTAAGCAAGTAAAAGTAAGGTGTACTCTCAATTGTTTGAGTCACAGTATGTGAATAAAATTTCCGTTGCCTAATGCCTTTCTAATAAAGTTTTACATTTTTAGAATTAAGTTATGACTCACATATTTTTGATAAGTTAAAAATGCAAACATATTTTAGGCTGTAAAAGTCGTAATATAGAGATTTCTTGCTTTGCAGGATAAATCGTTGGATTTACAGCAGCCAAATTGTAATGAAATTTTGGAGAATGGAAATCGGAAAAGGGATTTTTTTTTATTATGTCAGAACATGATGTTATTTTGGGAATGAGGTTTGTGGCGTCAACAAAAATCCGTAGGCGAAAAATAAAAAATAAACCTCAGGTGGTGAAAAAAACCCGTAGGCGAGGGGAAAAAACAATTTGTACACGAAAAATTGAAATTTTATTATCTGCACGAGCATCTCAAAAAATCAGCTCTTAATAACGCGTTGCCATCTCATTTGCTAAAGCTCTGATTTTAAAAAAATAAGTCAATAACTGCAGCCAATAAAATCTAGGAAAATGCCATTTTGAGCACTTGATTATATGAAATGAAATAAATAAGAATAGGATAGGAATTCTATTACTTCAAAGATAAAAGCTAAAAAGGGATATTCAAGCCCTAATTTCGATCGTACCCAACATCAATCATTTATGTTGTCAATATTCAAAAATGAAATAAAATTTCTTTTTTTTCTTTTATTTTCATTGTCCGGACATATTTATACCATTTTGTAGAGTCTTTGTTGGGGAATTTTTTAATACATTAAAGTCATATCAAAATAGAAAGGGGAGTTTTATAATTGCTAAATTAATATTTTAATTCATCTGTGCATGCGCGAAAACCTCAAACTGTGCATGCGCAAATAGAAATTGCTGTGGAATGCATATGCGAGACATTTCTTTGTTTATGTCTGATTTTAAACACCGATTCAAATCTCATTATGCCGAAAAGAAGGAAATCAAAACTCGAAAAGATCGCCTGTGTCTTGTCTATGAATATATCATATTTTTACCTTTGTAACAGTCTAAATATTTCTGAATTTTTGCTATAGAAAACTGTTTAGTAATATTTTTGATAATCTATACACCGTATAAAACGAAGTCTTCTAAAAGCGTCTGTTTGTCGGAACTACAAAATCTCGAGAGATATTTAACGGATATTGAGGATATTTATACCATTTTGTAAGGCATTAATTGGGGAAGATTTTAGTACATTGAAATCATATCAAAATAAAAAAGGGAAGTTTTATAATTGCGATTTTAACTTATCCGCTCATGAGCGAAAATCTCAAACTGCTCACGTGCAAATAGCAAGACATATGTTTCCAAGAGTATACGGTATCAAAAATATTATATTGATGAAAGACAGCTATTATGGCTTTAATCAATGTATGGATAATTTTATTAACAGGTAATAGCACCTAATTGCTAAAAAAGATCGAAAAATATATTATTTTAGTCTATTGAATATGTTCTTCAAAGACAAGTGATTAAACCTAAAGTTTGCAATAGCATGCAATCAATACACAAATGCCGCAGAAAATTGGTTAAAACTCTGATGTAAAATGTCTTCTTTTTCTTTAAATGCGCAACTGAAAACATCCAGTGTTTATTGGGAAAATCAGACGATTTTTTTCATTTCAATATAAATGAAAAATCAAACCATAAATTTGTAATTTCTATCATGAAAATTATTGTTTGCATTTAACTGAAAGAAGAATATTTGCAAACGATATTGAATTTCTTCAAATATGTTTAAAATGCTGAAATAAAATTTCAGTTTTTGCCGAATAATGCAATTTTTTGGCATGTGTTAAAAACTTCAAAGCTTTTCAATAATATAAACTTTGTAATAAGCTTAGATTTTTATATTATTTTAATAAAATTTGTACTTTGATATTTATTTTTCAATAAATGCTAAATTGTTTGATTGCAATATTAGCGTTTCTTTGATTGTTTCAATATGTGATAATTCATTTTTACTTTATCGTATGCGAGGTATAGAGAAGATTATGAAATCGTTAACCCTCTAAGGGTTATACACGTATTTCTACGTAGCCGCAAGACGTCACGGCAAGGGCGCTGCACGTATTTTAACGTAGGCTGAGAGACGACTCTCTTTCGCTGTGCACGGAAAATAACGTAGGGGGTTGTCGGTTCTCCTAGCGTTGCCGACGCATTTTAACGTTTTTCTTTCCCCCAACAAGTTTGGACATCTTTATGGATCGGAAGGGAGTCAGCACAATGGATGTTTTACGACCATTCAAGGATGCCAAAGGAACTGAGGGTTCGAAGAGCCCTTAAGGGCAAAGGGCGTTGTGACTGGGGACGGCGTAAGAGAGGAACAAGATATGGTTGAATAAAACAGGAACAAAAAAGTTTCTCAAATTGTGTGCCCCATAAGCGTCTATGTGTACTTAGATTTAATTTGTATTTAGTTTCAATAGTATTTCTTGGTTAAAGCTTATTTGAACGAAATTTTGTTTTAAAGTTCCATTGAATTTTTATTCAGATTGCGGTTTTATGCTCTCTTGTGATTAAACATCACACTGAAGCATTAAAAACTCAGAATGAATATATTTGAAAAATTGCTATCAATATATAATTAATAAATTAAATATATTTCGCATTTACAATTAAACTATTTTTAAAATGCAAATTTATGTTTTTTACTCTAATCTCTAGCTCCAATTATTTTTCTTCGCTCAAAGTAAACAGATGCGTTTGAATTTTGTGTTTTAAAGCAGCCTAAATTTTGAAGAATATAATAAAGTATACTGTTTTATTGTTTCTCTTTTCAGATTTATATTGTGTAATAGCAATGAAATTATGTGTTCGATTTTTTATAATGGAACTACTTTTTAAAGTTGTATAATGAACGGAATGAAATAATCTCTTTCAAATTCATAAAAGAAACAATAAAAACATTTTTTAAAAAATTATTTATATCTGGGAAGTTTAGTTATTAATGCTTAGATATTTATTAATATTATTAGCAATTAATATTTAGCTTTTAATACTTGGTTATTAGTATTTATACCTTGATGTAGATAAAAGAAATAGCAAAATAAATTAAATTAAATGTTTGAAAAATTTTAACTGAATCCATTTTAAAAGGTTTGACTCTGTAAACTATCTTAACAAATTTTTTTAATAGTTTATCAAAGAAGATACTTTTCTTAGGTAAAACGGTAGATATATAAAATTAAAAAAAAACTCACAAATTCTGCATTTATTTTACAGTTTTTAAGCAATTTTTTCTTTGTTATGCTAAAGAGACTTCTTCATTAGAGGCTAAAATCTGAATGGATAAATAACATAGCTTTTGAAAAATCTTGTGCAAAATGCAGCACGACTTTGAATGACATGATTTTAAGAACCTACTAATGGAAAATAATGCAAATAAAGGCTTCAATGCTGCGTGAACTACAAACTATTTATGAATATTAAAAAGTTTTAGAGTTCATAGCTATGGCTTGAAATCATAAACTGTTATTTACTAAGATCAAATAAATGAATTTGCATTACTTTACTCAAATTTTGGCAGGTGTTTCTTATGGAAGAAAACTTCATAAACTGCACGCTTTGGTGTGGAACGATATTAAAAGTTGTCGGACCCAAACTTGAAAGCAATTTTTATCAAGATTTTATTATTATTATTATTATTAAACGTAATCTAAGGATTTACAATCACGATAAAGATCAATGGTAGTATTAACCTTCATATTTTCTCATATGCTTATGCAGTGCAGCGCTATCCGTATTTTTTAGTATATTTGAATAGAAACAATTATGAATTTTGAATCTTTTATATTGGAGAGAAAATTCGATATTTTTGCAGTAAAGATGTCAAAGCAACGTACCAAACTTCATTTATCTATTTTTTGTATTTTAAAATAATTGCTCAAACACTCACGGAAATACTGACTCATGGATAATCAATATTTTGACACATTATATTTAAAAAAATTAATACAAATCTACATTTTGATAATTTTGTGCGACACGTATAATATATCAAGGTGTTTCTGTTTTGGAATATCATGTATACGCAAACACGACTTTTACATGCAGATTCAGGCATACAGATTTCCTATCAACTAGTTTCCATCTAATATTTGACACAAGATTACATCTAACTTATTTACAATTAGTTTAAGAAAATTGTAATATTTTTACTTACGAGAAAGAAAGAAATTAAAAATTTCACAAATTATTTGACTGAAATGATTTCTAGTGAATGCTCTACCTTTTTAATTTCGGCTATTGAATTCAGAAAAGCTTAAAAACAGGATTAAAAAAGATTCAGGAAGTGTTTAAAAAAAGGGATTAAGCCATATCCAATATGCTACATTGAACTGAAATTTGAGAAACAAATGTTTATTTTTAAGTCAATTATATAAATTATTACTTGTTTAGCAAATTTTCCAAATATTTTAACGTTTCTAAAAAACTGAATTTGTTAATGTACGTTATCATGTTTAATATAAAATAGTTATACATTTTCAGTTCTTATCCTGCTTTCTAATGTTATTTTAAAAGTTAGTCATTTAATTAAAGGTAATGTTATTTTAAAAATTGGTCATTTAGTCTCCATGCATGTTTCTTAAGTCCATTTTTTAATTTGGTACTAAGATGCATTAATTACTCAATCAAGTTAATATTTTTTCTTCCTTTGTCTCTTGGAGATCTATTTGATAAACTATGAAAATTAAGTATCAAGCGTTGTGGATGGGTACGATTTGCTTTCTTTCAGCATTTTATTTATTTGAATTCCTGCTGTTAGCTCACACTCCCCCTATATATATCTTGTTCAAATTTTCAATCGTTAATAAAATAATTTTTATTCATCCAATCAAGTTCAAGTAACTTTTTAAAAACTTGTAGTGGATGACATTTGACGTGAAGACAGTTTTTTCAAATATGAATTAATTAATTAAAAACAAACTTTCTCGACAAAAATTCGACTTCATTTCTCCATCGCTAAATAAGTAACGAATTCAGTTAGTTTTTTCCCCACGCCAATGAGATTAGGCTTAACATCTTTTCAGCAGATTATTTTAAACGATTCTGTTTATCTTCGTAATGTTTGATGCAGTTAAAATAAACTTTGTAAATTAATCGGTTTTTTAAACTCATTTTGAAGTACTTTCGAATTAAAATAATTGAGAATAAATACATTAAAAATTTCTAATCTGTATTGCATTATCGTAATAGTGTAGTAAAATCACGCATTTTGAGAAGTCACAATAGGTTTTGAATAATCAATTGCAGTTGAAAATTCAATGCTAGTAGAAATTTTTGATCGATTATTTATAGCAATTGTAATTATCAGGTCGGGATAACCTGGTTGGTAGGCGTTAGTTTCGCATTCCTTGAGCTGCAAGTTCGAACCCGCCAACCGAAGACTTTCCATATGTGCGTGTGTGTGTGATGAACGTTACATTTGTCGTGGTCACAAGTCTTCCATGTCGAGAGTGGTGTTACAGTGCGTACTGGAGCAGAGGTGATCGTTCTCTGTTCTAGATCTAAATTACGATCTATAGATGAATGAATGCAGTCCATCCCATAAAAAGTTTTTTTGACGTGTGTGAGCTAGAAGTTAGACTTCTGGACTCGGGTGCTCAACGGTCCATACTCTCAAAAGTGATCGCACCCCTCCTTCCGTTGTAAAGCGGAACACGAAAATAATAACCACAATTGTAATAATTTAATAAAAAGTAACTAAAATAGAATTTTAATCGCAAGGTGACACCAGACCCGGATAACCTGGTTGGTTGGGCGCTGGATTCGTATCTTTTCGGCGGCAAGTTCGAACCCGCCAGTTGAAAATTGTCATTTGTGGTTGTGAGACCGCCATCAACTTCATAAATTAGAAAGGGGGAAAAAGGGAAGCGAATAAATAGCAACAAACAAAATATAATAGTCCAACACCATATGTAGACAGGAAAATTGCCATTATTATAATCATTTAATTAAAAGTAACTAAAATAAAAAAAAATCCTTTGCTGACCTAAGAACGAATTAATTTTTAAAATTGTTTTTTATATTACTTGTTTATAATCTTCTTTCTCTGAGTCTGAGAAACATGAATACCGAATATCTGCAACATGCGAATGAATTTGCATAAAAAACTTTGGAGACAAAACTTTACGAAAAGTAGTTCTATAATACGTGAAGTTAATAATTTACTGAAAGGAATATGAATTATGAGGCTTAACATAGTTAAATGAATATTATAATAAGGCATAACTATAGTTCATAAAATTTTACTTAATCTGATTTATGTTTTTAAATTATTCTGGTAAGTAATTTGTAAAAAAAATCCAGTTCTTTCTGTTATATATATATAATAAATTGACAGTAGAAAGAGTCGGGAATTTATACTTGAGGTGGATTTCGTTTAATGATTTCTCTATGAGTCTATACTGCGGTCATTAGGTTATGACTATAAATCTTTTGTTCGGCATTTTTTTGACTTCTGGTTTCTCTATATATACTTCCACAACGTTATTAAGATTATTGAATTTGTGCATTTTAGTAATTGCATTTGTTGTTCTTGTTGACTGGTGACGTATTTCCTTTTTAAACATTTTCGTTCTATTACTTATTTTGGATTTTCTGTTGAAATTTATACGTATTTATCCTTATTGTGAAGAGATAGAAATAAGGCAATAATAGGCCCCCTCCGAAAATATCTAAAAAGTATTGCTACTTCTCTTATCGATATGGTTGTTATCTAATTACATGAATTTTATAAAGTGTAATGCGTTTTCCTATATTAAATCCGGCATCCTATACAGTTGTGCAAAATATTTCAACTCATTGTTACAACAGGCATATTTCTTTCATAATTGAAAGTAATTGCTAAAACCGGTCATTGCTTATAAATGAGGAATCGGTTACCTCTTATGCCAGTTTTCGAGAGATTTCAAACTATGCTGGCAAATATTTGTAAAATTTATACATCACAACTTCACTGAAATAGCATTATTATCTCTTCATTAAATTCCTTTACTTATACAGATTGATAATTTTAGCATGTCTATGGAGATAATCCACAAAAGTAACCTTTTCTTGTAAGCAAATTTCAAATACGGTTCTAAAACATAAAATTTTCTTAATTAATTTGTGGAACCGTTGGGGATTCCTACCAAAATAAGATGCTTATTCCTTTATTGAATCCATCGGCATGAATAATTATTTTTTAAAAATTTCAATGATTGTTATCTCTACTACTAGCTGTCATTAATAAGAGAAAGAAAAGGATCTGTTACAAAGTTACATAAGTGAAAATATGTTTTACAAGTTTAATTTCACATATTTATGACATCAATTACTTTTCAACGGTCGATTTTATAAAAAGATGTAAAATGCAAAGATGTAATGTAAAGTACAACTGAACTTTTGTGAATTACCTTGCTTGATAAAACTAGCAAATACGGCAATAAATCATTAGTGTTTTCTTTTACAGAATGGACGAACATTAGAAAATTATTTTATGTCCATTGTATTTTTTTTAGAATACTAAACATTATAAACGAACCGAAATTAATGAGGAATAAAATATATTGCAGTATAATATTTAAAAGGAATCGTTTGTTTGTTCAAGCTGCCTTTTATTATTTTTGAAGATAGCAATATCATTGAATGTGTACACAAAATAATAGGACAAAATCAGGGAAAAATCGCAAAAAATATCGATATTTTTATAAATTTCACAAACACTTTAAAATCTCTGGAATATTCTATAATGTGAAAAATAAATTTTTAATAAGGACATTTAATCTTTATTTACTTTGGTATATTTCACGATGTTTGAACTTTAAAATTTACTTATTTTGAAACAAATCAAGAGCGGAGATGCCATAATTTTTTTTAAAATAAAAAGCAATGATTACAAACAATATTGAGTTTTGATAAAATTGCTACGGGGTATTTAAGAACCCGGATCATAAATACATTAGTAGCTAATTAGATTTCTAGAATTATGCGTTTTTTCAGATATGTTATCAATTTGTTGATTTGTATCTCTTATTATAATAGAATATGATGCCCGTTCTTCTAAAAAATAATTTATGTTATATATTGTTATTTATATGTATCTGATTAACTGACCTATCCATGTTTAGTTTTAATTCTAGACAAATGCTACTATATTGCAGCTATTGATTGCTCGGTACAAAATAATTTATTTGGAAAAATAATAAAAGAATATGAATACAATTATAATCCTTCATTAATAGCTAATTTTGAAAATATATGTAAAATAAGACCGAATGTATGATGAAAGTATCTGTACTTAATATATCCAGCAAAAATTAAGTGAAAACCTATCTGTTTATATTTACACTGTGTAACAGTTTAGAAAGTGCTATCAACAATCGGGGTTAAAAAGCAACCTATGCACTATTCCTAGGAACCCTCTGACGTTTGTAGCAGTACAAAATAAACGAAAGCAATAAAATTTGGCATGAATGGGCTGTAATTTGCTGATGCCCAAGGCTAGCTGACCTCCCATGAAGAACAGGAGGGGGAAGAAAGAAACCCTTGAACGCTTGCTGTATATCTCGTCTGGAATACCGACACGCTTCCACGACAGAAAACTAGTCCCGCTTCCTTCACTTTATAGAAGTTTCACTCGTAGAATGGAAACGCTCAGAGGGTTAAACAATTCAGGTGCGATATTTTTATGAAACTCTTCGTTTTGAACCTCCTTGGGTTCAAAAAACATATTTTTACCATTATGGATATCTGTCAGTCATTCTATTTGTTACAAAGAAAACTCAGGGATGTTTCAGTAGACAAATGAAATTTTATACATAGTCTTTCCATCAAATATAATGTTGAGCAAAATCTGTTCAGTGGAAGTCTGTCTATCCGATTGTTTCTGTTCAAATAAGCCCAATAATTACAAGGCGCAAATAGCTAAGTAAATAAAATTTGGTATACAGGTTTAGCATCTGAAATAGAGACTAATATCAAACTTTGGATCAAATCTCTCTAGTAGTAGACCATCTGTATGTCTGTACTTTTTCATGGATGTAAATATAATAATTCATAAACGCAATTATTTAAATCAATGAAGTTCATTATATTGTCCTGTAACTTTAACTGTAGTTAAATTTTGATGTGTGAATCAGTCTGCAAAAGGACATCCAAAACACGTATTCTTAATTTGGATTCAGTAAAAATGATAGATTTACTTCAAAGATCTGTGGTTCTGACTATATTTGTAATTTCTAACTACTTTGCATGGTGTTAGTAAACGCCATCAGCATATTCATGATTTTATCCAAGATCTACACTTTTAAATGCGGTAAGGTATTAATTGTAAGGAATGCGAGAACGTTTCGGAAAGACCAATCTTTTTGTTTTTGTCTAAGAATTGAAAAGAATTTGAAAATAATAATTTGTAGGAAAAAGAATCTCCCTTCGTCTTCCATCTTATAGAGAGAAATTATTTTTGGTACTTTTTCGTTAGCCGGTACTAGCGAAAAGTCGCCAAAGAAATTTGGCGTAATTATATATTTAATAATTTTTCCGCTTTAAAAAATTTGGCAGAATTCTACGTTATTTGGCGATTTTTTGCTGGCGCCAAAAAAGTACCAAAAAAAATTCTTCTCTATTTTATTTTTTAATGAAATCAAAATTCCATGGTCGAAATTGAGTTTCTTGGAGAAATTTTAATGCATTAATACTTATACTGACATACTATCTGCAAATAGCCTCATCTGACTTTTTTTTTCAAAATACTGTACTGGTCTAACTATTGATTCTATAACTACAAAATTCGGAACGGAGGTATTTCTTGAGTAGGAAAATACTGCCAAGAAAGTTTTCTAAAATTTTAATTAGATTTTTTATTCTAACAATTGATCAAAATTTTAACATTGATCAATTTTAACAATTGATCAAATTTTCTGAAAAACTTCGTCGCATATTATTGCACACGAATTGTTTTATAAAACTGCTAAATTAAAAAATAAAGTTGTTGTTGTTACTTATGGCACTTGCCATGGACAAGCGCCCCCCCCCCACGTATACAGCAGCAGATTTAAGCCGAAAGGAACGTCTCTTGTTTTTGAAGTAGAGCCAACTAAGGCCAAGAGTACGACTTAGCTGCACGCTCATCACATTTACCTGCACATCCCCTTTTTACAAGGGGGCACAGTCACACATCTCACAGATAGCACACAGAAAAACAACCATGCCCGAACCGGGACTCCTAGAACACGAGGAAAAATGTGCGTTCATCTGTTTATCTGACTAATGGAAAGATAATTCAAAAACTCCTTGAGCTAGAAGGATGAAATTTGGTAAGAGACTTTCAGATCACATTTGCAAATTTTTATCAAATTTTGAGTGAGATCCGTTGGAGAAAATCTGTATGTCCAGCTGTCGGAATAAGAGTTAATAAGACAACAGCAAAATGTAGAGTTAGATAGATAAAATTTGGTTCGTAAGTTTAAAATCTATAGTGTAGACATCTATCAAATTTTGAGCTAACTTCACCTAGGTATTGATCATGTGTCGGTCTAATTTCAAGAGGTTGTAAGCGTGATAACTCAAAAACGCAATGATTTAAACATTTGAAATGGTTAAAATGATTATGATGTTATAGTTACAAGTTTAGCTATGAGAACATTTTCGTTTCTATCGGTAGGAAAAAATTTGTATCAAAAATAATTTCGATTTTCGAATAATTTTAATCGCTTGAGATGCAGTAATAGTCAAAAATCATAGATTCAATAAAATTGCTAAATGCAAGCCAAATATTAATATATTGTAACTTTTCCATGGCAATACGATGAAATAGTTTAAATTCATGAAACTGATTTAAACTTTTGATTTTGAAACGTGGTTTAAATTTATCTTTTCATATTAGCATTGCGCTTTTAATCAAAGGAAAAAAAGCACTGAAGATTTCAATAATGGACTCATTGGTGAAAAAAGATTCCATTTGTTATGTTTCCAACTTGCACTTTTAAGATAGTAGGAAAGGCAAAAATATGCAATGCATTGAAATTTCAAAAAATTTCGAAACTTCTTATTTTTACAGGAAGCAAGTAAAAAAATGAAAATTCCCAAGAAGCTGAAAAATTCACAAAAAATTTCTTGAACCATCTTATAATGAACAGATAGAGAAGAATTACGGACAAAACAGTCAAAACTTTAATCATTACTCTTCGTTCTAACGAAAATTATTGTAATTATCTATCAAATGAAATTAGGATAGACTCATTCAAGATAAATGGGTACATACGTATTAGACCATCGATCTTTATCGCCAAATTTGAAGGCGTCGCCAACGAATTTCTAAACTTCCAATAATGGCAAAAATCCGCCATTATTTTAAAAATTGTGCAAATCTTAACTGTCGTCCGCCATTTTGTTGGTTTCGTTGGCGTCGGCGGTTTATCGCCAAATTTGAATCCGTCACCAACGAATTACTAAACCGTTGGCGTCGACGGTGTAATGCGTAAGTGCTGACAAAATTCCAAAAGTTGCAACAAAAACATTTTAGTTTAATTTAATTACCACTTAAAAATTAAAAATGTATTACCTTAACTAATGGGAATCAAACAATGAAATCAGCTTTCCCAAACCAGGAAAGAGCTCTGACGGCAACCCTCAGCTTCCAATCTTGCCAAGTTCAAATGTCAGAATATTTCAAAAAGCAATATTCACTTCAATGCTCTCTCTCTCAACAGAACAATACTACTTTCCTTAAACAATCCGATTTCAGAAGGGAACAGATAACGAATTGTCACTTGCTAATTGATGGCCACAATAGTATCTCTTATTAAAGAAGTTCATTTAAATTTATTGCAGGAAGTACTCTCATATCAAAAGAACACTTATCAGGTAAAAACATGTAAAGAAACTCTTACATTGGAAAATGTAGAAATGCCTTATCTTAATCACTTTTTATTGTCTCCCCAACAGAGTTTTCCGCTATGAACACTCCAATACAAGCATATGGAATTCAAAAACTATGATTCGAGAATAAATTTCTAACTCTTGCATTATTCATTTACACGCATGAGTCCACCAGAGACCCCAAAATGAGTGGCATGTCTTATGAAAAGCAGATAAGAATTGATATCCGAAATTTGCAAACAATTTTGGAAAAACTTTTGAAGAAGGGTTAACATGTAATTGATTGACAGTGCAAGATAAGACGAAAACAAAGATTTTCAAGAAAGCCTATTTCACATAACGCTACTTTGTGCTTTTAAATTAGATAATAATGTTAACTACGTAAAACTTTAATCATGAATTAGAACTCAAAATCGATAAGTAAAATATAAATTTCAGACTTAACTTCATAAATTATAAATTACAAGCAGTTATCTGTGACTTCATATGCGTAAAAATTTTGATGTGTATGTATGAGAACTGGCGGTCTAATCACAATGTAAAAAGTTATTAAACTGCATCATTAGGGTACTGTTAAAAATAATGTTCGCCAAAATAATAATAATAAATTGTCGCCAAATTTTAGAGAAATTGGCCGAATGTAGCACGAACGGCAACAATAGCATTTCCAATCATAAGATTTCGATGAACTCTTTGTTGCAAATTAATGAAAATACAGAAGAAAAAAAATCAATAAATGCAGAAAAATGGAATGCACGCAAAAAATTTTAATTGAAAATAATGAAAGTAGGCGAAAAGAATACGTTCAACAGGGAAAAAAATCAAAGGGAATGAACAGGAAAGATCGAATTGAAATAACATTAAAAAAAATCACGGCAATGTAAAACCAATCAAAGTGCGACCGAAAAATTACCAACATCGAAAAGCACCAAATGATTGTATATCAAAGCTTAGATCACACAACTAACCTAAAAAGAATTTATTTGAAGTAAAATAAAGCAAAACATTAAACCAATTATTTAAAATCCTTTTGTTGATTAGTCTGGCCAAAACAAAATCAAACACTGCGCTGCCCAATTCAACGTCAATTGGGGAAACACAAATGCGTGAATTTTTTACACCAGTTGGGGTAAGGCAATACAGATTAGAATTTTCTTTATTATGTTTTATTTTAATTCAAAAGCACTTCAGAATGAAACTGGAAAATCTATGAATCAACAATATTTAATTTTAAATGCATCAAACACTAAGAAAATAAATAATCTTTTGAAGCAACCAATCGGAAATATGTTAAGCCTAACCTCATTAGCCTGAGAAAAAACGAACTGAAGTCTTACTCATTTAGCGGTATGGAAATGACAGTGTTTGGCAGGAAAGTTAATTTTTAATTAATAAAAATTAAGCACTCAATTAATCGGAATAAATGCTTTATTCTAGACTATAGTCTATCTCTGTGCTAAATTTCATCCCATTTCGTTCAGCCGTTCTGGCGTGATTGTCTATCATCCATCCGTCCATCCAAACTTTCACATTTATAATAGTATAATAGAAGAATGATGAATGCCAGCCCAATTTTTGGAAGGAAGAACGGTTAATAAATTAACTCATAAATTTTTTGTTTTTATCGTTGAATGCATTAAAATTTCTTGTATAGAAAATTTATATCAATAAGACTAAGTCGGAGTGGTTTCCCCCCAAACTTTTTCACATACCGTCTAAATAAAGTTTTTATCTCCCTGTTTAAAATCCCCCCCCTTTGACAAGGCTATGAATGCACAGTTTTATTTCACCATGTCTCACAAGCGAGTTTTGTGCTTTGTAGTAAATAAAGATAATCGAATATGAATCATGGAGGCTTTAATATTCATAAAAATCAAAGTTTGACAAAGAACCGCAATTTTGGCAACAAAATCATCAAATTTCTTTTATTTAAACAAAGCCTTTACAATTTTGTGTTACCACACTTATTTGTTGTTGTTTCTTATGGCACTTGTCATGGACAAGCTCGCTCAGATAATTATCTATTTAAGCCCAATCAGCGTCTCTTATTTATTTATTTTTTGGTAGCAGCGCCGACTAGGGCCAAGAGTACAACTTTTGCTACTCAATCATCACATTCGCTTGCACAGTCCCTCTTTACAGGGGAGGTATATTCACACGCCTTACCGATAGAAAACAGAAGAACGACCATGCCCGAACCGGGACTCGAACCCGAGAAGCTCTGATTACGGGAAAGATGCGCTACCCCCCTATGCCAGGACACCGGCAAATTTATTAGTATGCGAAATCACAGTAAACAGACTGTGAACCCTTTAACGGATTTGATTCAAAATTTGATAACGATTCTATTCTGTAAATAACGAAAATGGGTATCAAATTTTAATTATCTAAGTTTTTAAGTTTTGTGTTATTGCGTTTATATGCATGTAAAAGTACAGATAGACAGACGTTCATCCCCTTGCAAGACTTGGTTTAAAATGTGATACAAATTTACACTTTGAACACAATCTATCTAGTTCGAATGGTTACATTTCCCTAAATGGATTTCTTACAAAATTTCAGAGAAATTAATTTAATATAAAGACCAAATACCAAATTTCATTCCTCTAGATCAAGATGCTTTTGAGTTATGATATTCAAACATAAAGTTTCGATTTATTGTTTTTCGGATTCGGGGAGATTAGTCGAAATCTTGAGTTCGAATTTATTTCAACATTACAATACTTTCTCTATAATTTATATACGATAAAGTAAAAATATCTAAATATTGCCTAATAAGGCAAAACGTAACTTTTATATAAAATAATTTCTAAGAAATTTATATTTATAGATTTGGAAGTCCTTAGATTGATACAAGTGATGCTCTATAGAGCCTAAGAACCAAGACTAGAGAATTTATGACAATTCAAAGTGAATTTTGTCGGCGGAAAACTCACAAATTTACGAACTATTAATCATGCAGACTTACAGCTTTATGACGAATACAAAACAAAAAAGTGTATTTTTTACCTCAATCTCTTAAAAACTTGTTCACTTGTTTTTAATTCATGCAAAACCAACCGTTACCTAAGATATCTTTTTCAAGATATGTTCTGCTTGAGTAACTCTGGCTGTACGTGCTTTGCCATACTTTAATGGTTATGTATGAAACGCCGGTCTTCTATAAAATATAGACACTACAAAGACTGTCTGGTATTTTTCGGCTAAGTATGGAATGTTAGAGTTATCACATATTTTCTAGATACTATGTACTATGCCTAAGCATTATAAAATGGCCATATTCGCCATTAGATATAAAGGACCAATATAAAATGCTATTCAGGCGAAATATGATAAGAATATCACTACAATGTTGGTATTCAAATTGTCTATTAGCTTCTCACAATTAGGAACTCACAAATTATCCTTTTTATCATCTTTGAGGCAAGTTATGGATAATTTTGACATTGTGTACATGCGCTGTGTTATGTGCATGAATGAGTAGCATTCATATTTTTACGAATTTATAATGCTGGCTCTCAGCTGTTAGATTAATTGAAATCAAAGTAATTTTACAAATAGCTCTGATTGATTCTTCTGGGCTTGATAACCAACTAGTAATTTGAAGACAAAATGGAAGATTCCAGAATCAACAGGAATTTTGGGGATAGGACCAACAGGACGCGAGTTGTAATGATCCCTTGTTTTGAAACTGTAAAAAACCAGGAAATCAAACACCTCGAATAAATTGAAACAACTTTAAGCGATTAATGAGTAAAGTATTGGGTTTTGAATATAAATAATCAGTAGCCGAGTAAAGGTAATGAGTAGCTTACTGGAGTATTGAGTCGAGTGCCGAATTTTGGAGTCCAGAATTGAGGTAACAGTATGTGCTCAAAAGCCAATAGTGAGATGTTCCGAGAGACCGTAGAACGATGGTTATTACTTTGTCAATGCACTCAATGGAGAATAAATGGGGATATCTAGTCCGAAAAATGTACAAAAATAGTTTAGTTATATTAACTTCCCTTTTTAAAACAAAACTAGGATTATTTCGGGATTTGCATGAGACCCACGTAATTTTGAACCACGGTCAGATAAAGAGTACGACACCTGAACTGGCTCTCCCCCCATCAAAACCAGTGGGAGGATGTACAAAGATGGATGATAATATTTTTCGACCAAGGAAGGGAAAAGTAAGCATGGTACAAACTATGCCAAAAGATAATGAAATTAGTATTTTAAAAGGAAAAAATTTTATTTCAAATTGTTTAAAGGCATTGGGAGCGTGATTGACGTTTGATTATATTCCTGAATCAAATAATCAATTAAACTTACATCGGCAATAACTATGGGATACTATTTTCTGTTTTTTCTTATTAATCAATTTTATCTTCTATTTTATGCAATATTTATAACTATACGCATATGGGACAAACATTTTCGATCTCTTATTTTTGCTGCGTATTATATTTTATCCCTTTGTGGCTTTATTCCCTTGTGGGTAAAGCTTCTAAACTATTAGGCCAAAAGTATCCGAACACCCGTTAGAAAAAGTGGGTGAAAGCGTAATCGAAATCTATAAACCCGTTAGTTGTGGCTTGTCAGATTGTATTTATGCGTTTGTGAGGCAATGAGTAGGTTAAAGGAGCTTAGGGAGTTTGATCGTGGCTGTGCAGTGGGATGTCAATTTGTGGGAAATCAGTTCGTGAGATTGAGAATATTCTACAGAAGCCTGAATCCACCGTGAATTAGGCAATTGTGAAGTGGAAACATTGGGGCAGTGAAACTGCAGAAAAACACAAGGGTAGGTTGAAAAGACTTGATGAACGCAGCCGCAGAACTCTAAAAATGGTAGTGAAACAAAATTTCAAATCCTCGTTGGTGGAAATTTCTTATTAGTTCAAACTCATCAAGCGTTAGCATTAACAACAGGGATGTTTGTCGAGAGTTAAAAAAACTTGGGATTTCATTGTTGTGAAGTCGCTCACAAGCTGCCAACTGTTACGTTTGGTGCTGGAAGCATAATGGTGAGGGAGTGTTTCTCGTGGTTTGACCTGGGTCCATTAGTTCCTGTGGTTGGTAACATGAATTCTTAGATCTATGTGAACATTCTGGACAATGCTGCACTCCCAAAGCTGCGATAATATTTAGGGGAAATCCATTTACACATCGAGGTTTGATGAAAAGGGTGTTTAAAAACTGGACTGGCCTTCTCAGAGCCTATATATAAATCGTATGGAAATTCTTTGGAACGAATTAGAGCAGATTACGTAGCCAACCTAATTGACCAACTTCACTGCAAGCACTCACTTCAGCTGTGATGGACGCCTGGAAGTCAATTCCTATAGCCACCTATCAAAAACTGGTGGAAAGTCTTCCCAAATGCATGCAGGCTGTAAAGAAGTTGTAAAACTTCCCTCTCTTTCAAAGAGACACATGTTTGAACATTATTACATCTGGTCAGCTGTGGGACGATTCCTTTCCTTGTGATCGCCTGTGTGAATTCCCCCCTTTAGTGTCACCATCTGGACGTGAATAATCGAGATAATAGACCACCCATGTGGTTTATAGTCCTTTGCAGAAAGAAGTACTAAAACCTCCAGATGTGAATATTTCCCAATTGTGAAGGGTCTGCTAAGGGCTAGTACGAGTAGAAAGTTCTCACGGTTAACTGCTGACCACTGGGAATATTTTTGAAGAATTATTGGATGATCGGCATCTCCAGCGGGCTAATGCGCACCTGAGAGGAGGAGTTTGACCAAGGTTAAAATGGAAGGTTTTGAAAGGAAGAAACGACGAGACCAGCTGATCCGACGAGCTGTGAGCTGAGTTGAAGTTGGAGAGATACCTCGTAATTCCGAGGGTTACAGGAGATTTTGCTTTTGAGAGAAGCTTCGAGCTTCGGAAAGGACCTACCGGAGATCTCTTGAACTATCTGCAGTAGCCGGATACGCTAACAGCCTGTTAGTTTCTTTGTATTAGTTGTGGAAGTGTTAATCCATATGTAAGTATTTCCCAGCATATTAACCTAGATGAGGATGAGTTTTTTTATTGTATAAAGCTGTAAATAAAACATTTGTGTTTAAACACTACCCGTTTATTTGATCGACCAGAATCAAGTCATTACTATCATCGATGCAAAAAGAGGACTAACATCATGTAATATGTGCCTCAGTACGCTATACCACTAGGTGTCCAGATAGTCATTTTATAAATTATTATACAGTTTCAACAATTAAAGCATAAAAATATTTTGCTGAAGAAGTTATTAAGAGCGCAAATAACATAATAAAATATTCAGTTGAAAACTTTAGTCAACGTTAACTCCGGCCACTTAGACGTACGCCAGGGATGGCTAATAATAAGGATGAATTGGCGCTCTGTAGACCAGATTATGTGACAAGCTCCCAAATTTGGTACATATATACAAGAGAAGGTGGAAATGTGTATCTCGAAGGGTTTTTTGAAATTTTAATAATTAAACTAATTTTTGAAGCTTTTTCATGATAACTTTTGAAAATATTATTGCACAAAAATTTTGCAGCATTTTATAGTTCTTTTTAATGAGCGATACCAAATATATTATTCAATTATATTGAGAGAAAAAATTTGCTGAATTTTAGCAAATTATATATATATATATATATATATATATATATATAAAACCTAATTTTTAACAATAGTTTATACTGCTGCCCTGAAATTCACAGTGTTTTCAAAGTTTCATCAAAAGTGAATCATATGATTTTCTACCATTGTTAAAAATAAGAGGGGGGATCCTGTTTAACATCTAAGTAGTTTAAAAAAGAAGTCAATTACTACTTAAAACAACAATTTTTTTTTTATTTTAGTTACTTTTTTTACATAATTAAAATTATTGTAAATAACTGATCAAAGCATTATTCCAGGCCAAAACAAAATGAAGTTCGTATCCGTTGAATATAAATCATGACACAGGCAGAACACTCTCAATGCTAATTTAGGCAATGCAAATGAGTGAATTTTCTATAACTAGTTGAGGTAAAGCAATACAGGTTAGAAATTTTTAATTTTCTAGATTCTGTATTATTTTAATTCCAAAGTACCATTCCACTATTGTTTAAATTAACAACGTTTAATTTTAAAAGCATCAAACACTAAGAAAATAAACAGAATCGTTCGAAATAATCAGCCGAAAACATGTTAAGCCTAACCTCATTGGAGTGGGGAAAAAACATTGAATTCGTTACCGATTTCACGAAATTTAAAAGGTAGTAGGTAAGGAGTTTTTAAGAGCACTTTGATGTTGTGGGGCTAACACCATCAGAAATGTTAACTGCACATTACCGAGAATGAGTTAACCAATTAAAACAAAACAGCATTTATGTCATACTCTTTGGAAGTTTCAAGGACATGAAGTTATACCTACAAAATTATTTGAAAATAAATATAGTTGTTCTGTACTTTGCTACCAACGCGCCAAGTTGGCGAGCCCCTTTTCTACGGTTGCTCTTTTTTGTCTTTTCCGCGGGTCATAACCTGCCGAGTAGGAACTTGGAAGGAGGAACGCGAGGCATACAGTTGGTAGCGGGGTACTTCAAGCCTCTTCTATGGAAAATAAACCGCATTTATAGAAGCATCGCAGTTCCTTCGTTCATCATCAATTAGCTATACCTCAATTAGGAGTTCAATTCTCAATTTGTTCTCATCCTCATTTGTGGAGCGATCAACGGCCTCCACAACAATAGTCAATATTCCTGGTGAACCAGCTGGTTATCTCTGGGATCTATAGAACATATAAATAGATTTGTGTGTGTATGCTCTCAGCAGTTAGGAAACTAAATGCAAGATTTTTCTGATTAAATAAACTTAAAAGATTTTACCGTCATGTTTTTATTTACAGCATTAATTAACCAAACAAGCAGTATAATAATACAAAGGACTGTTGCAACAAGCAGAAGTTCTTTATATTGATTCTGATGCATCTTATGAGCATAAAATTTACAAACCGTGAAAACTTAAAAAAAAGAAAAGAACTTCAAGCATGCAATTGATGTTCACCAAATTATGTAATTGTCAGACTGATTCCAAAACCTATTAGGTATACATAAAATGTCACAGTAGCCATTGAATATAGCTTCTTTAAAATGAGTGCTTTTAAAAGTTTATTTTTTTAGTAAAAATTCCTCTGAAGGGAACGGTGAGTTTTAAAAAAGCAAAAATGGATGAAAACATACAATTTTATTTTTATCTTTTCATCACCAAAATATTATTCATCACCAATAAATTATTTTTATCTTTTCATCACAAATTCATAATCAATTTACGATGACATGTCTGCTTTACTACGGAAAGAGGGGTGCAGTAGCTTCTGAGGGTAAGGACCCCTGAGCACCCTATATGAGCTAGAGGGCAGAAGCCTGACCTCTAGCTCATATAAGGATGACACACTCACTTGCACATCCCCTTTTTACAGAGGGACACATTCATACACCTCACAGAACAACCATGCTCTAAAAAGGATACCCAGATTAACAGGAAGACATGCTACCTTTGTGCCAGGATGCCAGTTCATATTCAACTAAAATAATGTTATAAAATATATTGTTCAATAAAATAAATGTTTGAAGAATTAAAAAGAAAAAACAGTACATCTGAATGACTTTTCTCAAAATATTGTAATTAGATTTAAATACCAGTGAAATGTTTCAGGAGTTGTAATTTTAGGAATTAGAAATTAAAGGAAATTGATATTAGAGATTTGGTCAAACATTAAGAGAAAATGTTTCATGTTTTAAGTTTTTTTAGGTAGTTAAAAATCATTTTAAGTTCAGAAAAAGAAAATTAATATAAAAATTCAATAAGTGTGGATAATTTTAAAAAACAAACAAACTAGCATTTAATTGGAATTGCAAAATTATATATAGCATTTTTTTCCTAATAAATTTAATTAGGATAATAAGAAAAAATAAAGATTAAGATGTCCTGAATATTTTCGAATTTTTAAAAATCATTCATTTTTTGAATTTTAAAAAAAAGAATATATTTTTGTTACAAAATGTTTTTTAAAGAAATTTGACATATATGTATATTAATAATGATAAAATACCATAAAAATTTCATAACTCTAACAGAATAACGCCCAAAAGTGTTTTATACAGATCACTATCCGCTTATGTCAATAACTTCATTTATTACATTTTCTTATATTTAACTTAAATAGATTAAACAAATAGCATTGGAGAAATTGAGGGGGGGGGGGGTATGTTAATGAAATTTTCAGAGTTCTAAATAAATATTTTGAGATACTAATTTTCAGAGTTCTAAATAAATATCTAGAAATACAGGATGTTTCAAACCAAGATGGAAAGAAAGACACTTTTTTTTTACTTATATCAAATTTTAATTTTAATTTAAAATACAATATTAGTACACAGCGAATATTTTTTTTATTGACATTTAAAAAAATTACATCAGAAGCTAAAGAATATCAAAAGAAAAATAAATTCAAACATATATTACACTAAAGATAAATTTCAGCTTTGATAATCATCGTCTTTACTTAAATGAGTACTAAATAATTAAATAACATTGTAATTATTAAATAATCAAGTAATACTGAAGTTAAATAAGTACAGAAAGCAGAATATTGTGAGCTTGATTTTTTTTATAAAAATTCTATGTACAAAATAAATTAACAGCTTGAATCAATATCAGCTGAAATCTCTCTATACATTACTTCTCTGCTATGTAATTTTAATTATTTTATTCACCATTTGAAAAAACCAGAGAAGACAATAGTAAAGTGATGCAAGATGACAAAATGGCACATAGCAATGGAAAAATGCAAAATTTAAACCCATTCTGCAATAAAAAATACATTAGATGTAAGAATCTTCATAAATGCATATATATACACTATTAATCACCATACAAGATATTTTGGTTTCAAAATAGACCAGAGCTCAAGACACCGAGTAATGTCAGTTGAGAGATGTGTTTGCTATAATTAGTATTAGATTAAAAATAAATATATTTTATAATTTGTACATGAATAAAAATTATAATATAAACATTAGATTGTGCTCCAATTTTTGCTTAGAAGACAAATCTCAATAATATACAATAGAATTTATATCAAGGGGGAAAAAAAGCAAGATTATAGTCTTAACCCTCATAAAAAATCATCTACGTTCTGATTGTTGAAATAATAATTTTTTGTCACCTTTTTGATGTGTAAAAAACATTAAATACAATTGCAATATATAGATTTATGATTAAATACATCTTGCATACATTTTTTTCTCAGTATATTTATCTGATTTCCTAATGGTTTTATTTTTGAAATACATAACAAAATGTCAACACACATAAATATCAAAATATTTTCAAAAACCACAAAAAAAAATCAAAATTTTTTTTTTTAAAGTGCATCACTCGGGATAGCAGATAAAGCTGAAAAAACAATTGCATCATTCAAAATCTCAAGTAGTTTTACATCATCTTTCATATAAACTAAAAAAAGTCTTGATTTATAAATCCAAGACAATCACCGCATGTAAAAGCACCAAGTGTGAAAAGCAGATCACAAAAACATATTGCACTGAACTATATCCTTTTTTTTTTGTTTCGTGCTTCTATTATTATTTTTTTAAATACACAATGAAACTTCACGAAGAGACAAAAAAAAGGGAAAGGAAATGCTTTCTATAAAAGATACAAACTTTTAATATGAAACATGATTTTTTTTCAATGTCACTAATGAAATAATTAATGAAAATTTTACTCTAAAAACAATGTTACACAGCACTTTGTTTAAGAAGAGAAAGTTGGCTTCCAGCATCCTGTGGTTCTTGGTCATCCTTCGGTGAAGAAATCAAAACAGTCGTTTTGGCACAAAGCTCAGTTTCATGCCGTGTTTGAGGGGAGACTACAGCTACAGGGACTTTATTACCATTGCTCCCTAGGAAGGAAAAACAAAAGTAGGTCGGGGCCATGCAATAAGGAAAGCATGCAATCAAATCATAAATATTAAGCATGCAGAGCAGTAAATAAAATCATGAATGAAATCAAATTATCCAGTGCATCAAACATTTTTATATAAACATTTATTGAATCTAAAACTACAGTTTGTAAGTGAAAGATTAATTGGATATGGGTTGTGTATAGAGTTTCATATACAAATTCTATATATTTGTACCTTGCATTACTTTTCATAAAAATATTCTTATAATATAAATTAAAGGAAAATAATGTTTTATGCAGCAAAAATATATTTACGACTTCAATTTATTTATGACAGGAAATTGAGTATCCCATAAATCTGTTCATCATTTGCTACAATAAAAATAAACTGAATATAAACTTGAACAAGGTAAAAGCCATCAAATCAAATATCTTTAAAAATAGAGCACCATATGACATTTTGAAAGAAATGTAATGTGACTTTAATTACAATTTTGCTTTTATAATTTCGAATTATCCCCATTTGCTTTCAAATTGAACCAATATTTTCTGCTCAAATTTTCATTCTATACTAGTAGGAGAAAGTTCGATATCAATAATTCTAATATGTACTAAGTCTATAACTCAATTCATTTTCAGTTGAATCAAACCATGAACGTGTCACCTTTTTTTCCTTTATCTAGAAATTTTAGTGTTAATGTGATGTCAGAACTATAAAACTTCCCATTTGAATCAAAACAACTAAGAAACTACTACATTTCATACTGGCTATAGCACTTCAAATAAATAAAAAAAAATTGCCAAGAGATAATCCCAAGGTTTCGAAAATTCCCCTTACACAATAGAAAACCAATTTTTTATATAAATAATTAGCAAAGAAATAAAACTGCAGCATTTCAATGCATTTTTTAATATTGAATTTAATCTGTATTAGCTATATTTTACAGAAATATTAATTTTATTCACCATTATTCAAATTGACCAGATTGGTTAAATTAGAGAGAACAATACAATTATATATGTAATCAGAGATTATAGGTCAACATATCAAGCGAGAGAGAGGGTGGAAAAACAGGAATATTAACCCCCCAGTACGTATAAATTAAAATCGTACTTTTGAAAATATTTACGATTCCAAATCTTTGATACAATTATTTTTGGTCCAAAAATATCAGTTTTTTTTGCTTTTAATTTTTGGATAACAATTTAATAAAATGTATTAACAGATCAGATTTGTTAAATTTGGCACTCTTTTACATTATTAGACTCAACCTCGTCCAGAATTTTTAAAGTAACTATAGCCTGTTTATTTTCTAATAGCTGTTCAAGGTCACATTTTCTACCTCATCACTGGTTGTCCGCCTAGCAACACTGAGGCAGACAACAGTGTCAATCAAACTTAAAATGTGAGCATAAATAAAACTCACAATCCAGAACAAACTTGAACAAAGTTTAAAGCAAAAAGTTATAGAAATACATTAAAAGTATTAAAAAAAAAAAGAGTGTAATGATTGTCTGCATCAGCATTGCTAGGCATACAACCAGTAATGAGGCAGAAAATGTAACTTTGAACCACCTGCAAGGAATACAGACTATAGAGAATTTCTTTCACACAAGATGCATCTAAAAGGGAAAACACATTTATGTTAATTATGGTTAAACAAATGACACATGAACTAATTTATGGGATAATTTGGACTGAAAAGGAAAAAGGAAATTATTTACATAACAAATATTTGCAATAAAAAAATTAATACCCAAAAATAAAAGTGCATAAGCCATGCAAAACCAATAGCAGCTAAGGGTAAAGTGTGTTAAAATAAATAAAAAAGCCATAAAAAACCAACCAGATATACATAATTCAGTTGTAGATATAACAAGGTCTTCTAGATTTGGTAGACAATTTTTTCCTTATATTTGAGAAAAGTTTCACAGTATGAAAATTTACAACCATGCATTAAAGCACACTCTGAATGGAATTCCCAAATCGTTGGGATACGAAAATCACAAAACTCCTCTTCTACCTCAAAATGATCAACATTGCACACCTAATATATACATACAGAACAACATACTGAGAGTCATGTTTTGTGAGAAATGCTACCCTTTTAACTAAGGGTGGCTACATTCATATTTGATGTATAAGCTAAATACACTTATAAAATATGCAAGCATTATTTATATGCTGGATGAACTTGAAGGTTAGCATGAGATACAGTTTCTTCGTTACGCAAGTTCAAAGCTTTAGCACGGAAGTCCAAGGCCTTCACCACTTGGCTATGTTGCCGCCATACTTCTGGGTTTACTACTCAAAAAGAATAGCAAAGTCAATTCATGTTAAAAGCTCCGCTGCCATTAATAATAATTAAGAGAATTATTAGCAAGCACAAGTAGAAAAGTAATTTGTTATTAGCCTTTTATTCTAAAATTCATTACACAAGGAAGAAAAAAAAAAGAGGCATGCACCAATTTTTAAAAAATGTGCATAAATTTTTTAAAAGGTGAAACATTTATCATTCAAAAATGAGAACACATAGCTCCTCTATATTTACTTTATCTAAAACTAGAAGGGCACTTCGTTAACTTTTTAACAAATATAACATTGATAAAATTTTAATAACTGATTATATATATGTATTTTACATTTGTGTACAATAAGAATTTCTCTTTTTAATTATGTCAGGTTTAAAGCCTTGAATATGTACAGCTATAAATAACATCAAGAATTACCTGAAAATGCCAAAACAATTTCTTTAAAAAAATGAATGGATCAATCTCAAAAAATAAACCAAAGAGTTGTCACCCACAGATTAATTTATTTTAAAAGATTTTAAGAGAAATGAGCATGCATGTATAAATATAGATTTCTTCATAACATGAAATAAATTTTATTCTTGAGAAATAGCTAAAAATTTTGAAAAGTGTTTCAATAACCAAGTTTTATTATATATATATTTCCTATTTCTCTCAATTCTTAGATAATGTAAAACTATTCTCATCCAATATTCTAACTTTTCCAAAAATTAGTTTCCTTGAGAGATATAACAATTATGCTGTAGCCAACTGAAATTCTACAACACTTTACACATGCAAATGTTATTTACAATTAAAAAAAGGCTTAAATTATTACTTACAATTGCCTTTATGTGTCTTGGAATGTCTAAATCTAAAGTGTTAATTGGAGCAGATAAAGAAAGGTGCAAAAAATTATTTACTGTAGCAAAACCAACAATAATTTCTTTATATTTAACTGAAGATATGAGAAATAATAAATAATATTCATCAATAAGATGAATTTTAGAGATAAAGGTAAAAGAAACAATAACTTTATGCCTAAAGTTTTAAAAGAACCAAAATTTATACATCATTTTTAGAAATAAAGTAAGAATCAAGTTCACTGTATGTATGAAATATTTAAAACAAACCAAAAAATCTTATTTGCCAATGAATTTTAAAACTCTCTGAACTGAATTATGTATGTATCAGTCGCTGATATATTACAAACCAGCAAACATGTTTGCTTCCTAGGAGAAATAATATTTGAAGTATTTAACCAACTGAAATTTATTATTACCAAGTTTCATACCTTAAACAGATCGCATTTGCTTGTGGAATATCTTCCCTTACGAACAAAATTTAACAAGTATAAATAAAACATTTATTATCGATTTTTGTAATTGTAAATATCCAATTATCATTCTTTTTTTAAAAAAGGGAGGGAAACAACAAGAATTTAAAAAAAAAGAAGAAATTTAAAATATTTCAAAAACAAAGAGATAGTGAAAAAAATTATGCCACCGAAGGGGGAACAATTGAAGCTAACAAAAGCTTTATGTGAAAAGGGTAACTAAAATATGTAACTAACAGGATCTGCAGTGAGGGAAACATCTACTGAAGAAAATTACTCACCTACGGTGATCCATGCTGAAGCATAATGTAAATTTTATGAAATTAGAAAGCAAGAGAGAATGAATTCCATTTACTTTACTTGCAATAAGCATGGATAAGATTTTAGAAATTTTGAAGAGGTGGAAAGTCATCAAGAGATTTGACAGAATATTATTAAATGATGCTTTTTATTTTCTTTCATTGTTATGAAAAAAGTTAAGATTAATTTTCATATTTTTAAAATGTCATTACTTCATTACAAAGATTTTTTTTAACGTAAAATACTAAAACAGATACAGGATAAAATACTAAAAACTGATACAGGATACTTCATCTAATAAAACAAGTATAAAATATACAAATTTACATTAGCAATACTAAGTAGAAATAGATAAACTATAAATACCGTGTTTCTGTATATGCATTCAAGCATTTTTCTACTACAAAATGTTCAGGAATATAAGAAACAAAAATAATACCTAAAAAAGCACTTAATAATAAATATTCTAAGGGGAAAAAACTTATGGACAAATTGAAAATTTTTCAGATGCTTTTCTACAAATTTATTTTTTCCAGTAAAGTAAAGCAGGTAGAAGAATTAACAGCATGAATAATGTGAAAAACCAGTTTAACAATAATCCACAATTTGTTTTCAGAAAATAGTAATTATATTTACAAGTCTTTGAAAGCTTTTAACATAAAAAAATAATCAGTTTTACATTATATAAAATAAATGGGGAGAATTGAATTTTATGTATGCAGAAATATTAAATTGCAAAATATTTGATAACTGAATTGGGAGAATGTATTGACTTTAATAGACAGAAAAGAAAAGAAATAATCCATCAGCTACACTTATTAATGATTCAATCAAATTTTACTAAGCATCACATGAAATCAATCACAATCCATATCTTTGTTTGATTAAAAATTTAGTATTCTATAAGTACTAACATTTTTTATTCTGATTTTAAACTTAATACAACTTTAGCTACCTACCAATTAGCAAATAATGAAATCAACTTTATATTGAAAAAATATTTCTGTTGTATCTCAACAAATGAATGAGTTAAATGAGTTACCAGTATATTCTATTATATTGATGAATGCAAATACTGCCACAATTACATAATTCTCCAGTTTTGCAATTTTACGTTATGCAAGCAACATGCAGCCAAAAATTCTAAATATCATTTCAAAAATATATTATTACTGAGAAAACATATATGTATCATTTTAAAAAAATCACCAAGGTTATTTTCTAAAATTTAACTTAACAATATCAAATTTTTCAAATATGGAAAGTGGAAACAAATATTGAATGATGAACTGTGATAAGGTGACAACCTTTGAGCCAGCATACCTTAGTTAAATTTCCAACCCTCATCAATCTATTTCTTAAAATCATCAAATTAAAATATGGATATTAAATGGATCACAATAGCAATTAATAGATATCCTTCAATGGAGCATAACTTGACATAAAAATTATATCAATGGTAATAATATATTAATTATATGCAATAAAAAATTAAATTAATTATTACACATTAAAAATGTATAGTAGAAAATGCTAGTAAGTAAACATAACCATCAATAAAGAAAAATAATACCAGGTAGGAGGGAAAACATTTCCTTGCTAATTTTAAAATAAATGGACAAATTTATAATTTCTCTTGAAAATGATATATCAAAGATTGGTATTTAAATAAATTCACAAACTGTTCCCAAATAATAAGAATTCACCTTTCGGAATGCTGTCTAGATGAATGAGAAGGATTAAGAGAAAGTTATTGCCAATTTTGCTATATGAAAACAGAAGCAAAATTTTTGTTCACATTAGCTGCTACCTTACAAAAGACTTCAAATCAAAATCTTTGGAAACTGGAAATAGAGTTCAATGATACAGACCACATAAGAAATCAAAATAAATTTTGAAAAAGTGACTTGAACTAATGTACTACAGCAGTAATCTATAAAATTATAGTAGTTTCATGCTAATTGAGATAAAAAATTTTATAAATATGAGGAAACATAGCTTCATTTTCTTTAGCCAAAATGCAGCTATGTAATCAATTTACTAAGTTTCTGGCAAATGTTTTATGAGAAATAATATACAAGGGGGAAAAAAGTTCCCCAAAGATATCAATTGCATTATAACTCATGACTCAGTGAATTATGCTTTAATCACAAAAACTTTACTAATTTCTATTATAAAGGAAAGTATTGTATATGGTAATAAAAAATGTATAGTATTTATCTCTGTTTTGTTTATAAAAGCTACCCAGCATATTTAGTATTTCATTTTTTTCATAAAACACAAGCATATTTCATTTCAACAATGCTAATCACAATAAAAATGTTTAACCCAATATGAAAATAATATAGAAGTTCAATGTGTTCCTTGTTTAATTGGCTTTAAAAGAACTTTAACAGCTAAAATTCATAGAAAATCTGCATTTTCAAACATTAGCACATAAAACTATTACATTTGGAGGAAAAAGTTTAGGCCTAGGAAAAGAAAGGCAATAATAACAATGATACATTAAACGATGAAATACCCTTTGGAAATTGTGAATTTAAAAAATTAAGCATTAATAATCAATTAATTGCCAATAATTCAAGAAATATATATTTAAGATTAAATATGTTAAAATACTTATATATCAAGAAAAAACTGAACCAAAATTTTGTTATTATTAATGGTAATATTGCATTCTAATGCAATTTTATATCTTTGCATTTCTCAACAGCACATATAGCAACAAATATTTCAACAAAAAATAGTTTTATAAAATGATAAAATAGGTTATAATATATTAATTCTTCTTCATTTACAGTATTTAAAAAGAAAAAGGGGAAAAATACTATTCAAAATTATAAAGTTAAAAAGAAAATGAATAAAATATTTTGAAATAATTAACAATTATTATAAAGCAAATTATATAGCTTTTAATGCTTTATAGAAATACACTTATATTTGAGTTATGTGAATAGATTATTCTTCATTTATTTAAGTCAATACAGACATTAAATTTCCTTCATACAAATTAATTATAACAGATTTAGGACAATCCATCAGCAGATAAATAAAATAGAGGAATGGTAAGTACACAAATCAAGCATATAATTAAATGTATAATTAAACGACAATAAAATGAAAACAACAAATGCTTTAATTTTTTTGAAAAATTAAATGAATCATTGAAAAGTTATTAAAATAGAAAACACTACATCTTACTCATTCTTAACAAGATTATGAGCATTCATAGTATAGTTTTATATATCGTAAAATACGTACATACATTAAGTCCATCAATATAAATCTTTTATTCAATAAATATACCCATCAATTTACTGATTAAATGCATTTTCATAAAGAATTTCATAATATATTATTGTTTCCAACCACCTTAAATAAGCCGAATAAAAATAATTTCATTTTCATAAAGAATTTCATAATATATTATCATTTCCAACCACCTTAAATAAACTGAATAAAAATAATTTTTAAAAACACCTTTTAATACAGGAAAAAAAAATGTAATTATTTTCTATGTATCTCTTATTTTTTATTCTAATTATTCTCTAGTCAATAATTTATGTTACTATTATACATATTATAATGAGTTGAAATTAAATTTCCATGGATTACTTATCAAGTGGCTATATTTGTAATAAACAAAATTATAAATCGACAAATATTTCTTGAAAATATTAAAATATTGAAACAGATAAGTGTATGGAAGCTCAAAGCTTCACTATATCAGTAAGCAAATTTTTAAAAATGATAAAGTGTTAGTAAACAAGAAATATTGTTAATTTTTAAAATTTCATAAAAAGAAAGAAAAAATTACCATGAGGACCAGCATTCTGGTAGGAACTTTCCCTGATCATACCTCGATAGCTACCATTGGTTGAATGAACAGAGCTTTTAGGGCCATAAGTATTTGCAGCAACATTCTGAGTGGATTTTTGCTCGCTGGTAACAACAGGAGTAGGTGCAGATGAAACAATGTTCTGCTAATTATTGAAAAGAAATTCAATTTTATTAAAAAGCAACAAAAAAGTCAAGAAAAGTTAAAACAATTATCTAATTTATTTCATCAATTTGATTCTTTCATAAAAAATTCTTTTTTACAATTTTTTTGGGGAAGGGAAAGGATGAGTAGCTTTTTTACTTTCACTTTTTTTTAAATTAAAAAGGATATTTAAAAGGATATTAAAAGGATAAAGGATGTTTATAAAAATATTTTATTAATCTGCACTGTTATGAGGTAATTATAACAATGAATAATTAGGAAAATTATTCAAAAGTTTCAGATTATGAAGTTTATTTTAAAAAAATCAATTTTGTACCTAAATGAAAGACAGGAGTAGAATTCAATATATATTTTTAACTTCATAATATAATTATAATAAAATTGCTAATTTATCATCTCAAATCGAAAAAGGTTAGAAAAAAATTGAAATTACTCTTGTTTAGTACTATTGAATTTTGTTACAAAATTTATGGCAATTTTCATATTTAAAAAATTCCATACAAATGCATCTCCAGTGATATAAAACTTTTCTTGAATCAAGTAGAACATTTTTCTATATAGAAACTTTATAAAGTCTTAATTAAAAAAATATTTTTTAAAAAAAATATATGTCTTACTTTTGTTTGGGCTCCTTTGACTGTTCCATAATGATATCTCTGGTTCAATTGGCTTTCTTCTTTGCATATACCACGTCTATCAATTAAGCTATAATAAAACAAAATATTTTTTATTTTAATATATGAGAGAATAATTATTAGATCAGAATACCTAAAATGAACAAGTGAAAATAACAATAAGTGACCATATACATGGCACAGACATTTAATAAATTTGAACCAGGTTAACAAATTTAAAAACACTTCAACAGTTAAATATCATAAGTGCAATCATTCATTTTTAAATGTAATTAACATGATGATTTTTTTTTAATCAACTAAATTTCAAATGCATATAATATTAAACAGAGCAAATTCCTAAAATAAATTTAGAAACAGATAATGATTACTTTCTAACATTTTTCAAAACTCAAACTTAATTATTGCACAGGATAAAACAAAAATATATATAACCAGATAAAAGATAAAGTATCAGTAACCTAATTTTATTTTATAAAGAAATGTCTAATATGAATTAATATACAATTTAAACAATTATAATAATTAAAATTTGAATGCACAATAGTAAATTAGTTAGCCTAATATAATTTAAACTTGAATTAACTATAAACTGAAATTATTATGCACTTTTGTATATGTACATTGAATTATTTAAAATATATATATATATGTATAAACTGTATCACATATACATAAATTGTTAAGGAATTATTCTTCTTATGTAGAAGGTTAAAAAAAAAAGATTTGATAGTCAATTCAGAAAAGCATAGTCCTTGAATAGAAAATAATGACTTTGTTAACACAAAGGACACAAGCATACAGTGAAGTGAATAGAGCAAATAGTAGCTTATAAGTAATTAATGGTAGTAATAACAATCTCAGCACACAAAATTTTCACTGTCTCCCAGCTTCAGTAGTATCTAACTGTCAACAAACTATTACATGACTGCTTACTCCTCATAGGACTCGATGCTGTTTCCCCAATAAACAATAGGCTCACTATTCAGTTCAGCAATAGCTTAAACTCCACTTAACACTGGGTTTTTACCTGACTCGGTTGCCAAGAGGACACCATTGCTTTGTTCTTGATGACTTATCTCTTGTGTTTAACTATAACTCTAATTCTAGTTACAATTTATTGCTGCTTGGGACAGCCGAACTTTAATAGTTCCAGGCAGGCGGACAAAAAGGGTTCTAGGCATATCTCTGTTCTCATTGGCCGAATAACTAAAATTCTCAAAGTTTCCAGTCATATCTATATTGTAGCCAAACTCCGAGATCACTGCAACAACCGTAGGAAGGTTGTGGTTCACCGTTTTGGCAGATGCGGACTGCTCTTGGCAAGAACTTGCAACCTGAAGGTTTGTAGTGAGTAACATGACTACAATACAAAAGCAACTGCCCGTGTACCGTAGATGTTACCTGGCTTAATAATCTTTCACAAAATGTACACAAAAAAAGTAAAGTATTTTTAGGTTGAAGAAAATTTAATAAGTGATTAAATGTATTCAGTTTTTATTAAATCTCAATTTCTGTAAATGATTAATGGACCAAAAATGTCAGCCAATGAATCTTATAAACAGTGAACACAAAAATTTGTTATTAGAATCGAGTCATTAATTTATTCAAACAAATTTTATAAATAACTAACTGACATGTTTAGAAATAGAAATATCCTAAGTTCTGTACTGTTTATATATATATATATATATATATATATATATATATATATATATATATATATATATAAAGATAGTCAAATTGTGGATAAAATACAAAATAAAATCAAAATTAAGAGGTATTATAAGATTTCAGAGTAAATTAATCAAGGAATATTAAATTGAAAATACAAACAGTAATCAACCAAAGGAATGTATATGTAATTATAAATTAGAAAGGAAGGACTTAATTAATGCCTGATGCTAATATCAGACAGGCATTAATTAAGTAAAATAACAAGGTATAAGGAAACAAACTTTGGTGTTTTTATGGTTATATGTTAAAGTTACAAACCTTGGAAAGTCTGGTCCACACACAACAGAACAGCAATTTGAAATAAATGATCCAGTATTATATGGATTTATAACGTCTTGACCACGTTTTGTTGAAAAAGAACCTTTAATCTAAAAGCAGAATATATAGGGAATGTAATGAAAATATTCAAAAAATAAGTTTTAAGAAATAATAAGAAAAGGAAGCATGCAATTGATAATTATATCAATAACACATACAGATTCCTTTTTAGATTAAAAGCAAGTAAATATTTTTCTGTTTTACATATTAAATACAAATGGAATCTCTTTGTTATCTATCTTCCCATGCATATTTGAGTATGGTTAAATAATGCAACATTATTTTTAAAAATTTCATGCATTTTCAGTATTAAATACTCTAGCAATGTTACGAGATATATAAGAATGTAAATCATTATTAATAAGCTAACCATACAATGTTAAGGCAAGGTAAAAGAAATTGTTAAGAAAACAGCAATTCGAAAAATACACTTATCACTGCACATCAGTATACAATTATCACCACATATCAGTGTCAACAGAGTAAAGGGAAAGGATAAGATATGATGTAATGTATCTAAAATTTTGAACATTGTGTGATGAGGTGAATAATCTGCAGCAATGACTCATTTTTAACAACCAGTCCTATGTTTTTTTTTAAAAAGTGCAAAAACAACACAATTCTACTTATAAAATTTATAAAACTAGTTAAATATACATCTTTTTTGGATTATCTATTAATATTTACATTACTAAGCTGGAAAAAAATTCCAATCATAGATTAGTTATAAAACAGAAAATGGACATGAAAATAAAATTCAGAGGTCAAATCAAATTAATATTTTTTAACGCATTTTGTACTTTTAAAGAAAATTAAGGGCAAGACATGCTTTCAAAACACCATTCTGTAGAGAATAAACAATCTTACTATGATTTTGATCTGCTTATAATCATCGATGGAAGAGGTTTTGTAAACACAGGCTTGGAAATTAAATAATTACTGAATGATTTAGCTCCTAATACCATTCAAACCTAAACACATATGTAAACTGTAAGCTATTTTAAGAAAGAAAAAAATTATTGTAAACTCAAATTTTTATGAATAACTCTGACATCTTTCTATAGTAAATATGCATTTATTATTTTATAGACTCCAACTGGGCAATTAATTTGTTATTTGGTCACAATATACAAATACTCTTAAGAAAGTTTTCAATCAACTCTGCATGAACTCAACTTCATGCTAACGTATTCTCATCAACACATTTCCACTTTTTAATAGCTTCTGCGGCAGTACATCGAACATTTTAGCAAAAAAACTATAACTCAAGTCATAATAGAGATACTTTTTGTGTACAGCTGAGCACCCCACCATCATTGAACGTAGTAGTATCGATAGGATTTGTAATGGCCTATTGTTTAATGGAGATACTGCAATGATTTGAGAGCCTCAATTTTCGGAACACAAAAATTACCAAATGCTTTTTAAAGATGGATTTGATTTGACAGTTATTAAAATATCTATAAAACTCTCTTCATTACCAAGAGATTTATAACATAGGGAAGCAATATTATAAATTCATAATATATTGATTTCAAGAACATTTGTTCTATATTCTACAAAAGGAAGTTTATGCACTATGCAAATCCCCCCACATTTGGTGATTTTGTTATGTATATATGCATCAAAACATCATACATCAATCATGATATATGAATAACCAAAAATTCAAATAGAAACATTCCAAAATCTAAGCATAAGGGAGTTATAAAATGGCTGTTTTGAAATGCACTAATTTTCAGAAACAAATGCAATTGTTAATATTTCACTAGTAACGAAAGATATGAAACAAAAAAGCATTAAATTTATTGCACTGGAACAATTTAAAATTAAATTTTTTACTGTTCACAACAATTTTAGATTAAATAAAAGTAGAATTAAAATGATTTTTCTAGTAATGATATTTTTAATCAGAACATTTTTTGTTATCTGTAAAAGTTCATAAAAAAACAAGTCATATATATAAAAAAATCATAAAATTTTAATATTATGAAAGTAATACAAGTGACATTGGAGTATTAATTCACAATTATTTTACCGATTATTATTACTACTACAATTGTCCACAATATTAACAAACCCTAAAATTAAATAAGATGTGACTGATTAGTTACAATATATTGAAGCTATCTCCTTTCACAGGATGACATGTTTTTGTCCTTCTAAATCACAGTAGTAAAAAAAATGTATATATTATTTTAACGCATAAAAAAAATCTAAACTTTACAGTCAACAATTTTTCGAAGATAAATTATTAAAAAATATTGGCAAATTAAAATAACAAATTACTTTAATTTAATTCAAGCAGAAAAATGTGAAAAAAGAATAATGAAATCTACGATTTCAAATTTCAATATATCGTGTGAGAATATTATTATTTTTAAGTCATTATTTCTCATAATTAATTTAAGTCATTAACCACTTTAAATCGGTTTGAAACAATCAACTCTTCTCTATTAGCATCTATCTCTACAATATATATATATATATATATATAGGTATTTACATTTAATGATAATTTGTTTAAACTTTCACTTTCAATTTTTCTGACTGGCAAATAACATTTTGGAGCTTGACCAATTTTGAGATGAAATTACAGCTATGATGTCATAGTTCTACATTAACCTTTTAAAAGGGCCTCTATTATGAAGAAGGATATGTAATAATAAAGCAATACTGGTACAAACAAGTCAAACTTTTAAAAACACATCTGCTTTCAAAGAAGCATACATAATAATAATACAATACTGGTAAAAGCAGGTTTAAAAAATTCTTCAATTGATAATTTCTGATGGCCCATAATCTTTATTTTTTGCATGCCAATTTTGATGACATCAAAATCTCCAAACAAAACATCTTATTCTCACATGATAAAAAATTCAACAACAATTAATTATATATTATACACAAAGGATGCTTACATACGGAGAGAAAAAAATTATAAAGCATAGCACTGAAATTAACAGATATTGCTCACTTACATCTTCATTTGTGGTTTGGTTGGAAGTTGTAAGGTAAGTGTGGAATCCAGCTAGTCCAAGAATAGACCACACTGAGAAGAAACACACTATGCCTTCAACAACAGTAATCACAGTTAAGAAAAAAGAAACTTGAAAATTATAAAATGGTATATAAATTAAAATCAAATACGCTTATACATGAACCTTGTAACTAATATTAAAAGGGATTTAATCTAATATCAACATTCTTAAAATATCTTTATCCAGCATATACCTACGTAACAGTGCAATTAGGACAATAAAAAATTAAATTCTTTTAATATGTTTGTTTACAACCAGTTCCAAAACACTGAGAATTTTAGGATGGATTTCAAATTTTTGCATCATAGTCAGATTTTAAGAACGTTAAAGGAGTGTTTTTAAAAAATCTGATCTCCAGCATAAAATCAGTCGGAAAACATTTGGCTATGATAGAATATTTAGAGCACTAAACTTATTTAAATGATGATTCTTTAAGAAAATTGGGTTTCCAGTCTGGAACTCTGAAAATAAGACTTTACCCCAAAATAGTTGTAATCCTTAAGAAATTTTGTAAATAATTTTCAAAGAAATTATTAATACACTAAATATATTTAAGAATATATATATGTTTATTTTTTAATTGTTAGTTACTTTTTTATACAATTCAAACAAACTATATTTCATGGCAAATAAAATTCATTGAAATTAGTCAAAATTAAATTGTTCTGAATGTTAGAAAATTTGACTTTTTTTAATTAGTATAAAATGTCAGCTTGATTGTTTAACTACTTATTACAAATAATTCTTACTAAGTCACAACAAATGAAAAAATGAACCAAATTCTAAAAATAACATTTCAATTCTGAAATTATATTATTGAACAGATATTAAAAATTTTATTTAATTCAATTATAGAAATAATTATTTCCACAGAGTATGACAAGCACACTTATGCTCATAAAAGGTTATAGTGAATATGCTCATAAAAGATTATGGAGCTCATAAGGTTTAGAAAAATGAATGTAAAATGGTTCTTATCTTCAATAATTAAAGAAATGGATGTTTCATAACATTCAATTTATGTTTCATAAAGCTGACAATTACATTTTGGGGAAAAAAATTATACCCTACTCAAGTAAATATCTAATAGATGCTATGACTAAACAAGGATTTCATATTTTAAAAAATTAAATTCTATATAGTTACAATAGCATACAATTTTAAATAATACTCTATGACATACAATTCTACTATATACCAAATAAAACTTAAGTCATAAGTTCAAAGGATATCTGGCAGGTGATTGGCGGACAGCATCTATGAATGTTCCTTTTCTAGACACTGGAAAAAAAATTATAAAAATGTTACAGGAAAATAAATACGTAAAGAGAAAAGTATAAAATCTCTCAATATATTTTTCATTAAAGATAAACAAATTGAGCAAGACAGCTCAAGATTTCAGCAATATTTCAAAGAATTTGAATTCTAGGAGCAGATATTTGAAAATATAAATTCCTTTTTTGACTTAACTTTAAATTCAACAAATTTACTATTTCTTATCTTGTACATACAACCAACATGAACAAGTTACACTATCATATATTTTTATTTTAAAATTCTGTGAAACAACAGTTTATAATTTACCCTTAATTAAATTTCCAGCTTTAAAATTTGTATGCTATATAAATATGGTAAATCCCTTTTTTAAAGAATTCCTATTGAGATGTTATGATTCTCTATCAATTTCATCACAGTTTTCAATAAACTCTCATAACAATAGAACTTTAATTCAATTAAAAATTAGTTACCTGATTTTACCAGTTAAAATAAATTCAAACAATTCTAGAAATCAGAAACAAAATCTTTTAAAACCAATTATAACAGTAATGTTTAGCTTCTTTTCACAATACTCTTTGCAGAAATGAGCATTATGAATCATTCCTAATCATATTCATAATGCTCATTGCAGAAATTTAAATCAAATTGAAATAATTTCTAAAGAGTTGAATCTGTAATAAGTACCAAGAATAAGCACCATTGAATCTGTATTTTTTTTAATATGTAAACTCTTTAGTGAAAAAAACCTAAGAAGCAGTAAAATATTCAACAAAATTCACTTGAAAGATGTTAATTCAAAAATAATCTAATTCCTTATTACTTTTAAACTTCTATAATTAAATCTGAAATTTTATTGCTACTTTTATACATATATAATATTTATTATACAATGCAAAACAAACTCCTCATATTAATTTCTGCAGGGGAAGTTAAATTATTGCAATGAACCTTTAATTGCGAAATTTCAATGATGAGAATGAGCAAGTAAAAGAACTAGAGTTACACTTTTCATTTAATTCACTTTTTAAAACTTCAATATGTGAAAATCAATTAACTAAAATCTATTACAAAAATGCAATCAAGAATGTGGAAAAACATAGGATTAGAATTGATTTTAGTTGTATTTTTCAATAGCAGCTTCATCTCAAAGTATTGTTTTAGAGATGAATTTTAGTGCATACATGTGCCTAAAAATAAATTTTTTAGAATGCTTGAATGCTGCATATTAACTAAATATATATAATTTCTGAAAAGCTTTAAATCAATGTAATTTCTAATTTAAATATTTGATCCAATTTGAATTGAAATCTCCAATATTTTATAGCAGAAACCAATGTAATGGGCCAAAAAAAATGAAAAAATTCTATCAATTGAAATAACAGAAAACACACACACACAAAAAAAAAAACTACTTCATAATATAGAAAAGTATTTACAAGGTTTTAAAATAGAAAACAATAATATTACTTATTTTAAAACAAATTAACTTAATAAATCATAGGATTTTTGGAAAAACTTACAAAGTACAAGATGAGTTATGACACATGCAAATATGAAGACACATAGGAGAGCAAGAGATAATATAAATAAATAGAAGTAGCGATAATTTCTTTTGCCCACACAGTTTCCTACCCAGGGGCAATGATGATCGAATCGCTCTATAAAGATACAAAACAAAATTATTCAACAATTTATAAAGAGCAATATAGCGTAAAGAAAAAAAGTATATTTTCTTAGACAATTCAAAATTAAATACCAAGCATTCAATCCAGAATTTCTTTATTATGTTTTAATTAATTCATAATTTTAATTACAAAATAATAAATAAATTATGAAATTATTCAATAATCTATAAAGAGAAATATAGAGCAGAGAAGAAAAAAAGTATATTTTCTTAGACATTTTAAAATACAAATTTCAAGCATTCAATTTTAAACTTCTTTATTATTTAATTAATTCATTATTTTAACTTCATAAATATTCAGGAACAGAGCAGAAAATGCAAATTAAGATAATCACCATTTAAATAATTGTTTAACAAATATATTTTTGTATATGCTGTTTTTCCCAGTTTACATTGCCAATGTAATTGCATACATAATAAATATATAAGAGCAAATTTTAATATTAAATATCCACCAAAAACATCTGATTCCCAAATGTAAATATATAAAAGTAAAATCATCCAACTTTTAATCTAAAACCCATTTTGAATCTTGATCACTCAAGGGTGTAATTTAAAAATCCATATTATTTTTAAAAAACCAAATTTGTATCTTAAAATATATATATAAGAATTATTTATAATACATAAGATTTATTTTTCATTAAGTTAATTGAGAAGCTTGAAAATTCAAATGTTAATTATTTTCTAAAAACAGTAGAAGATGGAAAAAATAACGATACAACACAATAAATAAATATCAGATTTATCAACTTCTCTTACCAACACAATTATCACATAAACTGCAATGTGATGCTCTGGGAGGACGAAAAATTTTGCACGTAAAGCAGTACTTAAGCTTTACAGTCTGGCCATGGATAACAATTTCTTTTGTACGAGGGGGAGGTCTATATGTTGGTGAGCTCGATCCATTTGGAACCTCTAAAAAATAGATAAAAAGCAATGAAGAATTAAATTAACAAATATCAAAACAATTTACATTAAAAATGAAATAAATAAACCTTAATTTAGAAAATACATTAAAAAACACCATGCTCTTTTGCATTTGGCTATTTTGTACTTATACCCTCATATCTGCATTGATTTCATAAGATTTCTCTATCTTGTCCTCAATTTAGTATTAAAATAATATATTAACTGAACATATTATTTAACAAAGGACCGAATATATAACAATATATTAAAATGTTTTATTTTGACCGAGAAGTCACAGGCTTTAAGAAAGGGGAGGTCAGACAACTGGACCTAACAATTAACAATTTCATTTTAATCCAATTAAATTTTAGAATTCTTTTAAATCTAACAAAAAGTAAGGCTTCAAATTATTTAAAGAAAAATAAAATGAAAAAGATAAAGGCAGAATAGTTCAAAGTGCCATTAATGTTTGACAATAGCTATTTACAAATCACCTTATTTGAAAAAATCATCCGAATCTATTCAACTATTTATAAAAATTAAATTAAAAATTGCATTAAGTTGAAATTGATTTTATTGAAAATGCAAAATTTTAAATTTTAAGACAAAAAATACTTAGGGATAAATTGATTTTGAAATGATTACAAAGAATAACAAAATTTATCAACTTCCAATTAATAAACCCAATTAACATTTGCAATTTGAAAAATGGACAATATTCTTATTTCTAGTTTTAAATAATAAGCATGCATCACTTAGTTAAATTTATTCCATTTGCTAGGGATTCAAAGTGAAACTTTTTGTGATGGTGACAAAGTGAACACGGTTTTTATTCATATTGAAAAGCAATTAAAAGACTTCAAAATTTTAGGCAATTCTTAATGTTTTCTTAAAACTTTTGAAATCTTTTGGGTAATAAAATAAATATTAAGAAAATATCAAAATAATAGCTTAAAATTGTAGCAATTACATTACTCTATCTTTTCTTTTGAATAATAGATGCCGCCGCTTGATTATGTACGCATCCTATAACATATTGCAATCATAAATATAATGAGATGATACACTGATCTGTAAGATATCTGTGCATTAATGTCTTGTCTTAACGTTTTGTGCAAAATGTGATAAATTAAAAAAAATGTGTTTCTGGAAACATTGTCCTCTTCTTACAGAGATCATAATGATCTTCATTCGACCAAAAAATTACATATAAAATACTTTTCTGTCTCAAAAATTATTTAATATTTACTCCACAGATAAATCTTAGATGCTCCAACTACAACAAAATAGGGGAGGCAAAATACAAAATAACTGTGTTCTAAAAATACCTATTTGTTTTTCTGTGTCTGCGGCTTCATCTTGTGTAGCTCTGGGTATAATACCAGGATCACTAAAACTAGTACGAAACAAGGACGACATCACAAACAAGCAAAGCACAGCTGCAACTGCAGGTATTGCTGGACTTATTTCTCTAGTCAGGTACTGACAGCTGGAAGATAACACAAACAATTTTAATATATTTGGCACAACCAAATCCTTAAAAAAATCAAAGAATTTACACACAGGGTGGTTAGAATTAAAGTGCAAGTGTTTTAAAAACTGTAAAAGAAAAACTACTTAAAGTATTGAAGAAATGATATATGTTATATTTACATACTTGAATGTAAATATAACATATACCAAGTAAACATACATTACTTGATTGTAATATTTACAACATAAGGAAATGAATTACAAATATGAAACTTAACTCAGCTTTTATTAGATCAGTCTTAGTCATAGATGATGTATAAAATATTGTTATTAAAAAGCATCGTAATTATAGCATTTTCTTTACTAAAATATAAAATGTATAACAACATTTTTTTTAATATAGGATTCTTCAAGTCCTATCAGATACTGCAGATGCAAGAAAGTATGATCCACAGTAGCATTTAATGTTGCCTGTTAAATCGCTTTGTTTTAGAACATGTCTAGTAATGCTGCATTTTTAAACCACAGAGTTAGACCACAAAATTGAAAACATCTGCTAACTATATAATCCTCATTAAAAGTACAGAAAAGCAGCTGTGTAACACAATGAGCAATCTGAGGTGGTGCTTCATCTTGCCTGAATATTGTTCAATCGAACCCCTTTAGTATTGCAAAGCGAGGATCACAAAATTTCAGTATAACTAGTGCCTGTTATAGTATAGTGAACTAGTACAGCAGTGTAAGACTTTCAGGGAGTGGGAGTAGGGAGAAGAAAAAAAGACTAACAATAAAGTTGGCAATCCTATTACACTAAATTGTAACAACGTTGAATGCAAGATTTTCCCAAAAACAGTATGCGGGTTGGATGGACCCCATATCCTACAGTTATGGACGTTGACTTATCCGGATTACGTAAAATAAGATTCACAGTTCACAAAATTTTTCGAATTCATGATTTGTCTTCATCCTCAACATCATCATCGTTACAACTGCAAGAGTGAAGTTGGCAAAATCAATTCTGTTGTGGATCACCTGGTTGCAAGTGCTGCAAAAGTTTAATTTTATACTAATAGCATCTTAAAATGTAGCATATGGCTTTACATGTGGTCACTCATGATTTTGATTAAGTCCTTGCTACACTTCTAATACTTACAAAATGCTGATCTGCAAACCCTGAAACAATTGCTTTTCTAACCTTTTCCACAATTTCCTGATTTACAGATTTTCCTCTAGTTCCAAGAAGCACCCTGAGTTCTTTAAAATCAAATTTATTAATCCTTTCTTTAAGTCATTCCCAGATATCAGTACTTTTCCCAATTTTTTAAAACATTCTTTCAAAACACTTCTATAATTGATATTCTTTAGGTAACAACAATTTATTAACAGAGTGCATTCAACCTTTGACAAAGTTATGGCTATAGCTTAAAGATACACGACTTTTATCATCATAATGATTTTAAAATACAAGTGATTTATCTTGACATAGTACATACCAAAAACATTATAATAATCTACAGTGCCATCTATTGCAAAAAGAAAAAAAAAACTAAAATTTTTTTTAATGTGCCAATTTCATTTCCAACGTTGTAAGTATACCATATACCTAATTTCTTCAACACAATCTCCACTAGTTTTTCTTTTACAATCCTTCAAAACACTTGCACTTAGTATTCTATATTTAAACATTTATTCAAGCATTCTAATCATGGTCTATTGTTACTCACAAGTATACACTTCTAACAGACAACATGCTTGAAATTATGTTTTATATTGCTCAACTCAATTAATATACCATTAAAAACAATCTAAATCTTAATAAACTACTCAAATTTTTTATAAAAAATCTAAATTTATATGTTCTTTTAGTCTCATTAGTCATATTTAGCAAAGTATTTTAATAAATCAGCATTTTAAATAAGAAAACTTCCACTTTTCTGTAAATTATTATTCTTATGGAGCTTTAAATATCAGTATTTTTGGAACAGAGAAATATCTGTCAATTCACAGATATCCTGAATAGATGCATTAATCAAAAGGGTACTTTTCCATTAGCCAGGTGCCTGTGAAAAATTGCCAAATAATGTAGAATCCCGTCAAGTTTTTTTGACAATTCCAATTTTCACCCAGCTAACAGAAAAGTACCATAAAAAGAACTTTTGGAAAAACAATGAGCAAATTTATTTGTCTAAAATAATGAAATTCAAAACTTCACAACTCAGATTTGGTCACAGAAAAATTAAACTTTTAAAAAAAATATTCAAATATTAAGAATATCTTAATAAATGTAAATTATAAAATTAGTGAATTCTACACACACACACAAAAATCACCAGTAAATTTGTCAAAACCAACATAATACAGAAAAATACTTTGGCTGTCATAATGAAGCTGATAAAAAAGTTAATTATTGGGTTAATTAACTATTGGGACACCTTACGTAATAATTTATAATAAATATTCTCAAAGAATAATTCATATTCTTTTTGTTTTAATTCCCTTTTCCACCACATCTATTGACATACTTTCAAAAACACTAGAAAATAATTTACTGTTTTTTCATAATTCAAATTATTCAGATAAATCGCCACCAAGCATTTATATTTTTTAAATTCAGTATCCACGCATTTTAATATCTTTAAAATTCTTAAGTTTCTTCCATTCAGTGATTTTTTATCCCAAAAAATATTATTAAAAAAGTCTATAACTTTCAAAATAAAAGATTTCAAAACTTTTAAACAAAATGGAATGGTTCAAAATCTTCAAACTCAGAATCAGCCTCAAAGATTTATAAAATAGATACAATACCCTTAAAGAAAATATTATTTTTATAAATATCTCGAGTTATTTAAAAATACAAAAAAATAATTTATTGCATTAAAAAGAAGAAAGAAAATCTTGTGTCTCCATCTCTTCAAACCCTTATCAATTTCACTTTGAGAAACCTCAGAATTAGTGCACAAGGAATAAAACATCAAAAACAATTCCCTGACACTTCACATTTCATAAACCAATAATGGAACTTTTAAATTAAGAAGTTACTTACAATCATAAATTCAGATAATTTTATTCTAATTTCCACCAATAATATTATATTAAAAGATTTTAAATCTAGGTACTTACTCAAACACAAAAAACAGTGTGCATGTTCCAACTATGAGGCATACAGTGAAAAAGAAGATGCCTCTCTGTCGAGCCATAATTATGCGTCCACCGCAATAAAATTTGTTCCTCCCAGGGAACACTTGCCATTTCCTCACAATGGGCTTGCCGGGCTTGTCCGGCATGCTCGGCGATTCAGTCAATACCCTTGAATAGTCAACAGTTTTCAACTGACTTTTCATCGGTTTGCGGGGAAAATCAAAACTTTAAGGGAAGGTTTTGTTAACATCGTAATATTAGGACAACTACAGTCAATTTTTAGCATTGTGAGGAATAATTGGATGTAAAAACTGAAATGAAAAAAGAGAAACATATATTATTTATTTGAATCTATCAAATCAAAAAAATACAACACAATTGATATATATGTAAATAATAGACAAAAAAAATGTTTCGAAAAATTAAATTATAAGATAGTTTTCCTTTCAAGAAACATAGAATTTGCTTGATAAAAACATCTCACTTGCTTATGAAGAGAAAAAGCAGTATTTAACTTTTTTTGCATCAATGTGTATTAAAATATAATAAAAAAACTTTCACTAAAATAATTTTGTAGTTGCCAGCTGTACCGAAGAAGTTTTTTTTTAGAGAAATGAAACAAAAATTAATATATTTTCATACATATACATCCTTAAAAAATAGTTATAACCTGAAAAATAAAATTGACTAACAGTTTTTGAAAAATCTAAAGCTTTGAGATAGAATATTTGAACTCTGCAAAAAACAGTATTTAAAATACTAGTCTAAATAAATTTGCATATGCACATATTTAAAATATTTTCCAAGTATGTACAAATAAACATCTATTTTAGAATATCTATGAGAAAAAAAAAATTCTTTAAAATCTTACAATTAAAAAGAGCATAAATGTAAAATTTGATTAACAACCACTTCATTATTGCTTTTATCTTTAAAAAACATTCAATAAGCAACTGTGGAACAAAGTATACTACATATTTTCTTCTGAAATCCCTCAAGAAATTCCATATTTGAAATAAGACAATTAACAGATCTGATATTATAAGCAAAATCTGCCTAGAAATATAAACTTATATTATTTTTTTTGCATAATTACCTCTCAACTCTATCAGAGATGCAAAAAATTTACTTTTTTTTCCCTGAAAAGTAAAATTGTATTTATAAATTCGTTTTTTTTTTATTGTTGTTGTTGTTTTCCATAATTTAATAATGACAGCTGCTTACCAAATACTGCATTTTCTAATGAATGTAAAAAAGTTTACATACTAGATTAGAAATTTTTTAAAAATAGACTTTAAAAAAAGTCATAGAAATGATGTATAAAAGATGGAATGATTTGAAATGGTTCCAATTTTTAAAGATAGCTTTATGACAATTAAAAATTTACTGTAAACCAGATAACCCAAACCCCTCAATTTCAAACTCGAAACCAATTTTATAGTAGCATATTACTTAAGCAATACAAAAAAAGATTAAGATAAAAATATTTCTTGACTTATTAGATTTTTAATCTTCTCATTTTGAATGGAAAAAAAATCAAATTTGTAATTAGCATAGTAAATATAAGAACATTTTATTAATTGAAACATTCATACATATTGTCACAAAAATTGATGACTTGGACCACCATTAATAATAGGTATATCCCTATACTTCCTAAAAACACTGTATATAGTTGAAATTTTACTATATGAGAAGGAGGAAGGAGGTTGAATGAGAAGGAGGTATGAAAATATGACTTTTATGTTTAAATTACAAAGAAATATTCTTGGTATTTGATAAATGAGTATATCCAGCAAATCATTTCAGAAATTCAATAGTCAAATTAGATAACTTTTTAACAACTCTAAACCTTAGTTAAAAACACATTGACAAATAAATTAAAAATATATAAATTATTAATTTTAAATTTAAACAAAAAATAGAAACAGTTCAAATTCATGAACAGTTGAATAGTACAGTTTTTTTAAAGAACTTTTCCATCGAAACTTGATATCAAAATTGACATTAAGGCAAACACTGCATTCATTTTGCAGAAAAATTTTAAATGTGTGTTTATATATATACCTGCATGATTCTAACATCTATGTTTTGGCAACCGCTGAATATATTTCCATCCAAATACTTCAATGTCCTAACTAATCCTATTTCTTTACATCAAATATTATGTTGATATTTATTGTTTGAGACTGTAATCTGAAAAATAGCATCAATTGAACAAAAGGTCAGAAATAATTGAATAACTGCAAAATTAATATCTAAAAAATTATATAAGTAATAAAACTCAAAAGATATATTGATTTGAAAATAACAATCAATACAACTTTTTAAAAAAAGAGTATATCTTTCTAAAACAAATCATAAACAAAAGACAATCATAAGAAAAATGTGTCCAATAAGAACTTTTAGAAAAAGTTATAGCAAAATAAATTTTAATTTAAAATTCATTAAGAATATTTCATAATGGAAACCTTTCGTATTTAAGTAATGGATTTTTTAAATAGCTGTCAAATAGATAAATTTAATTAAATACATCATGTTAAAAGAATATTAGTGAGAACAAGACAAAATACAAATTATAGCAAAATAGAGGTATTTTGATAAACAATTTATTTATTTCATAAATTAGCTCACACACACACACACACACAAAAACCCTACAGATTCAACAAATTTAAGAAAGCTAGTTGATATTCAATAAAATTTTATTCAGATAATCATTCATTAGTTTGATAATATTTACCTTCAAGCATAAATGTTGGTATGAGATACCACTTTTTTCATTTTGAATATAAGTTAATCAAGTGGAACCTTATATAGAAAATTTAACAAGAGATAAAACATGTCATATTGAATTATATATATTAAATGAACAATTCAATAACTAGGAATATATCTTGGCCCATCAATTTCACATTAAGAACTAAAGCTGTTCAATTATTAAAGTTAGTGAGAAAAGTACTTAATGTGCAAATAACAGGCAATACTTCCAGCAAAAAAAAAAAAAAAAAAAAAAAAACAAAGAAATAACATCAGAAGGAAATTAAAGTATAAGGAATTATATTAATTTCAAAATATTAATTTACTTATGAGCTAAAAAAATTGAAAGAAAAAAAACTTTACCAAATTAAATGTGTTGTTTTCTATTTTTTTTTAAGCCCACAAAGATGAAAACTATGGAGAAGGATAATATATATTTTTTAAAGCTGTCATAAAAATCTCAAAATAAAATTTTAAAAAACTGAACTAAGACTTTAAAAAAGAATGAATTGACAATCTAAAGAAAGAAACAAATGCCAAGACATTTTTCTGATTTTGTTTTCATAAGCAAGCTTTTGAATGAAAATCTTCACATTAATACTTTATTTTACAATATTTAATTTAAATAATAATAACGATATGCGACAAGCACACACAAAAATATAAATTCTTTTTTGTTCTACTCATTCAAATGATCAATAACAAAAATATTTAAAACAAAACTAGACATTACTTTTAATGGAATATCATTAGATTAGTTCTTATGCTAGATAGAAAAACTATTTTTTTTTTTTTTTTACTAAGACTACCTGGATTTATAAAGACTTTCCCCTTTAAACATAATTTTACATTAAGGAAACTAAACAGAACAGAAGGTAAAAGAAAAATTGTTCAGTAGCACAGTTTTAGCATCAGTTATCAATAATATCATAAATGAAATTAAAAAGAGAATAAATATTAAAGAAAAAGGAAATAAATTGTAAAATATTATTTTAATATTATATTGTGTTTAGAATGTAAAAATAATAGATTTACTATCAAAAATAAAGTTTAAAATTAAGCTGTTTCTTTTACTTGCATTTCATCAACTCCCGATTCACACAATACGAGCCAAAAAGGAGATGATCAGAAACAAGTGCTTACAATTATTTAGATGAGTTATTTTTTTAAAAAATGATTTTATAAATTATATATGATACAAAATGTACAATTCAAAGTTATATGGAGCAATTCCATCTTGATATATAACTATATAAAGCTATGATCTAAGCATTTAGATTAAATAAATTTTAAAATCAATGAATTTTTTTGTGAATATTTCAAATCTGAATTTGGTAAATGCAGCAATTAAAAATTATAAAATAATTTTCACTTCTGCACACATTATACCGAGACAATTTTTAAAAACTTTAACAAGAATGAAAATCTACACGATTTTATGGATAAGAATTAAAAATTATTTCAAGAATTAATAGTACATTTATGGATGTCAATCTGCGGGATTTCCAAATAAACACTGGATTTAATCAAAAGCACATAGTTAATTAAAGTTAACCAATTTATATTATATCATTAAGTGAAATCACTCAATTTATTCATCCTAATCATATTACTTAAAATGGAGAAAAAATAATTGGATTCAGCCTTACCTAACATGAAAATCAACCAACTGGGATAACGAACTTGGAATATATTATGAAGATTTCAAAGATTCTTTAATATAGACTGCTTTGATTTTTATTTATAATTAAATCAATGCGCTACGTCCTTCATTATCATCCAAATGTTACGAAGATTTATAGATATCGACGGACTATAATAAAACAACAAGGAATTAAATAAGGAATTTAAAAAAACAAACGGGAGTTTTTCGGAAACGTTAACCTTACAGGTTCGCATAATTAACTATGAATTCTATAAACAAAAGCTGAAAAACAAGTAAGTGAAACAGATACAACTCCATTTAACATTGATTTTTTTCATTAATTTAAATCAATAATATAATTCAAAAGAATTACTAAAAACTATAAAAGAACTGATATAATATTCTACTCACAATTAAGATTTTCGTGTAGATAGATAAGATCCATAAACGACAGAATTGAAGAACAATTGAAAAAAAAGACTATTTTAATTTTATATTAAAAAAATCCAAGACTTTACAAAACTTCATTAACAACCTACACAAAGAAAAATAAAAGGAAAGCAAAAATTTACTTCACACAACATGAATACATAGAAAGAGTAGACATAGAAAACACGGAATTAAAATTTCTTTTCTGATAGTAATAGAAGTAGCAGTAGTAGTTTTTCGTCTAAATCTTCCACAATTTCCACTGCGTACGTAAGCTCGTGACTTGTTTCATTTATAAGTGATAAAAAAAATTAAAAGAAGATTTATTATCTTTGATATTTCATTAAAGGAATTAATATTTCAATATACCTCTTTCTAAACCATAACGTAACCTTTACGTGCGATCAAAACCTTTAAGAAAATTTAATATAAAATATCGAAACCCGAAAGATTCGAAATCTTGATGAAGGATCCCAAGCTTTAATTTCCGTATTTGTACTTTCGGTTTTACATCTTTCTATAGATAAAAGTCTAACTTTATAGTAAAACAAGTTTTACTTAAATAAATAAAATAAAAATTTTCTTTGTTGTTTCCCATTTTATCTCTTGAATTCTTTTAAAACATTTCTAATATTTAACATACATTGTGTTGTTGTTGTTTTTCCCTCCAAAAATAGTTCCGACTAAAATTTATTTCTATCGAAACTCTGAACAAGCAATTTCTGAAAATCAAATGAGGAATTGAATATTTTAGGATACATTCATACGACATTTTTTTAAAAGAATAAAATAGAACACTTATCCCTTGTCCATTTATATATTGACACTTTTAATTCTCAATGTTAATAACTAAAACCATCCAATTCTACAAATTTGAGTTTCGAATCATTAAAAAATTCCTTATTTCAGAAACTCTCATTAAAATAGCACAGTTTATCAAATAAATATACTCTAATTTAGATTCGAGGATTCTTTGACAATTTTGATTTGGTAAAAGGACTAATTTTCTGAAAACACGTTTTTCGATCCCACTTTCTTAAAAGAATTTATCTTCTCTTTATATAAAGTTCAATAATAAAAAATTATATTTGTTTTCTTTGGAGTATTAGGAATTCCTAAATATCTGAATAAAAAATATCTGAAATACCTCAAAAGATCAGCACTCGGTTGTCTTGGTTTCTCAAATTTTGTGATATCTAAGATAAATATTGATGTCTTCTTAGTAATAGAATCTGGGATATGAGATCGAATTGTTGTGATTAAGGTGCCAATAATTACGAGGATAGTCAGTTTTTATACCTTAATCAATAATAGCATAATAAAAATATACCAAATCTAGTCAGTGGATAAGCAGATCTATTAATCTTCCTAAAAGCAGATTAATATCCGTAATTACTTTGATTGGAAAGAAAAGTATCTCGATAATGACTTTAACGCATTTAGATCATGGATAAGTCACATTATACTCTTTATACATTAAGTAATGTGGAGTTGTGTAACATATACATTTACATGACCATTTTTCCTTTTGTCAATAGTTTCCAGTTCTTTACATCAATATTTATGCAAAATTTAAAAGTAGGATAGTGTATATTTTCATCATTTTTGTTGTCCCCATTAAATAGGTACTCTAATGACACCCGACACATTGATCTTATGTTAGGATTCATTATAGTGACGTTTATAAAAATAAACTATCTTTGGAAGGCTTCACTCAGTAGTGATTTGATTTAAAGGTCATAGTGGCCTCTACGATCCAAGGCAAAATTTGTCAGAAAATAGCCGCTGTGGATGAAGGGTTAGGACCGAACTCACAACGTTAGGGTTCGTAGCCGAGTAGCATAGCCACTAGACAAAAGTGTCCGGAGGTTGTTATGGGGGCTTATGAAGCTTTCATTAAACAGCTCTTTCACGATTTATTGGTCGACAAACTAATGCATTTATTTTTCATATGGAATGAAACTCTTTTCAAAATATCATTAGTGTAAAACTGAACAGATATGACCCAACCACATTCTTGATTGTTAAAGTTTTACCAGACAACTAATGAACCTGATTATATTAAAAGACCTTGGATTCATGGAGATTGATCAAGTCGAATTTAGTTATCTGAGATTAGTAATGATAACATATGCTAGCATACTATGCTAAATAATAGTTCAATTCAAGAAAAAGATTAGATTTTTTTCCTGATATCTCCGGTGATAGAATTATCACGAATAAATTCAGAAAAGATAATTTCCTGACTAACCGATAAGATTTCTAATTCCTTTCGAAACATCATGCATTCTTGAAATTATATTTTTATCCATCATATTGGTTATATAAAAATATTGAAAATGGTTGTAACTTGAGCCTGATTTACGATTGAAATTTATGAATATGAAATGAATTAAACCAAAAATGATTGATAAGAATGAGACCCAACTAAATGAAACAAATTTTAAATGTTCTATTTTCTTTGCTTATAAATATTTAATTTAAAATGCATTGGCTGAAAAACGTTTTTATGATAATATATATAAATTTCTGGCTCTTATTAATACGAGACAAAATTTTAAAAAGATTGATCTTGAATAAGAGAATAAACGTGAAATGATGAGTTTAGAGATTTAGAACAACAAGGCTGTTGCAATCTTATTTCTGAATGAAGTCACAATGAATAAATAGCAAAGAAATGCAGTTCACTATGTTTTTATTTATAGAATAACCTATATCACTTTCAAGTCTCAATTCATAAGTTTTTCTTTAATTTTGAATATTCAGAAGAACTTGGGTTCAATGCACTGCTGAAATTTCTGCTTCAGATGAAACGGATAATCGTCATGACGGTCTTAACCGTTTAAGTGCTGAAGAGTTTTCTTATATGTATGCTAAAAATGTGGAATGAAATGCGTAGTAATTTAATTTTCGATAGCAATAAAAATAGTTATAACTAAGACTGATTATTATGTCACGAGTAATTTTGACTTACAAAAATGTTTTTTATTTTCATTAATTACAAGAATGTTTTGCTGCACCAATTTCGTGAATTCCTTTTTTGCAAATTAAGTTGGATGGTTTAATTCCAATACCATTTTTATTTCTGCATACATCACAATGTCGCAAGTTTCACCCTGGCAGTTTTTTCTAAAGAAGACTTTTTACTTATTGGTAGCCTTCTTGTGGCATTTTTAGTGGCTTTCGTAATTATCAGTATAACATTGGTTGAAGAAAGAAAACAATTATTAATTCCTATAAAACAATACTTTTATTATAAATAAATGAATAAAACACAATGGTGAGAAGTAATTTACTTTTGCCGTAGAAAAAATAAGCCAATTATTCTTATATAACTTTTTTTGTACATAAACAATATTTTTGGTAAAAATTATCTCTTGCCCTTATAGATCTGATGACGGTTTTAAAAAATTGAAGTCAAAACTTTATATTTCTTTTTGTATTCACTCGTTTTTTCTTCCTTTCTACAATCTACGGCTCTACTGCATTTTATTTTAATTCTTATGCTATTGTAAACCCCAATTCAGTGAAATGAATAAAAACTGTAATTGATATGAATACAACTGCTCTCAATAGATGCGAAAATTATACTAACAAACAGCGTCTTTGCATTCTCAGTATTCGGCAAGTGAAGGGCGACAACATTTCGACGCCCTCAAATGGTTAATTATTTCTGAACTTAATGCAGTCAATGAGAATGAACAATGTTGTAATTTTTGACAGTCAAGTGTGTAAATTTAGACTAGAATGTTGCAATTTTGCCGATTAAAAAGGAATTTCCCTAGGAGTGATTTGGGCGTGTGGAGTGTAGAATTGTTGCATTCATTCATCTTTCCAATGCCTGAAATGAATCATTTATTTATTTCATTTTTTTTGTAATATCTAAATAAATTAATAATTAAACCTTTCTATACATTCATCTGCTGCCGAGAAGCAAGGGGGGGGGGGTAATTTGAATGAATTATCATACTCTATTGTTTTAAAGATCATTCATTCTTCTTCCAGATTTTTTTTGTTTAAATCTAGTTTACCAAGCATGATGAATCTAGTTATGTTGTTGTTGTTACTAATGTCAATTGCCAATAAATATAATAATTAATTTATTAATGATCAAGGAACAAAGAAAGGCTGGTGATATAATGGCCTTTGTCACGGACCAGAGCGCTGACGGCCGACAGCGATTTTAAGCCGAAATGAGCTTCTCTTGTTTTTGAAGTAGCACCAACTAGGGCTAATAGTACAACTTAGCTACAAACTCATAGCATTCGCTTGCACAGCCCCTTTTTACATGGGGAGGGAGCACATTAATACACCACACAGAAGAACAACCATGTCTTAACTGGGACTCGAACCCCGGACGCCCTGATTACGAGGAAGACAAGCTACCTCAGTGCCAGGGCGCTGGCTGAAACTAGTTATAAATACTACATTGAATTATAAATGTAATTCCTAGTTTTCTCTAATAAAGCATTTAACAAGAAAGGCATTTAAATCAAATAGCATTGGCGATCAGGTATATATATATATATATATATATATATATATATATATATATATATATATATATATATATATATATATATACACATTCTAAATAATTTTCCGCCTTTATTGTTTATTGGTTTATTGTATAAATTTTTAGAAGCAAGAGATTGCAAACTTTCTGCATCTTTGATAGTATTTTGTATGCCACAACTTAAGTTAAACAAGTAATATAAAAAATTTATGTCAATTAATACTTAGGTCAACAAAAGAAATTTTATTTTAGTTTATTTTTATTCAATAATTACAATTGATATAAATAATTTATCAAAAAATTATGCCTGGCCAAAACAAAATAAAGTCTATCCGTTTAAAATAAATCATAACACACTGCGCATGCGTGAATTTTTAACGTCAATTGAGGCAACGTAAGTTCGGGAATTTTCTACGCCAGTTGGAGTAACGCATTACAAATTAGAGATGTTTAATTTCCTTTATTCTGTTTTATCTTAATTCAAAAGTACTTCAAAATGAATACAAAAAATCTATGAATTATGTTAAAACTTAAAAGCATCAAACATTAAGAAAATGAAGTGAACCGTTTGAAATAATCGGTCGAAAACACGTTAAGCTTAACGTCATTAGCTTGGGGGGGGGAGAGAAAACTGAAGTCTTACTTATTTGGCTGTGTGAAAATAAAGATTTTTGGCGGGAAAGTTAGTTTTTAGTTAATTAATAAAAAAGTAATCAACATAATGAATTAATGTTTGAACAAAACTGTATTAATTTCAAATGTCATCCACTACAGGTTTTAAAAAATGTATTTGAACTTGAGTGGATGAATAATAAGTATTTTAATAACGATTAAAAATTTGTACACATATATAAGGATAGTGTAAAATAATCTTAGAAATTAAAAAAGAATATTCTTTGGCTTCAAAAAGTGTATGTAGGTTTAAAGAATTCTTCAAGAATAACACACACTGCGGTTTTCTGCCATATATTGTGCTATCCAATCAAAATAAAATGCACGGTATTTGAATTAACATAACTTTTTCAACAGGAGCAATAAATGTTATCCCATTGTAGACAACACAATATAGATGCTATATCACCGCATAGTTGTAAATACTGTACCATATATCAAAATTTTTTTATTATGATTAAAGATTAATAATTTCCCGATTAACATTTCTTTATCAAAAGTGATTTTCATCTAATCAAAAATCCAACAATAGTTTATGAATTATAAGGCTATTTGAAATGAATTAGAAAGGCCAATATTTAAGTTAGGCAATAATCAACTTTTCACGATACAGAGCTTTTAAGATTCTGCGTTATCTTATTATTCACGGCGTGCCAACAAATGCACGCGAATTTTATTCTTTTATTAGCCACCTTTGGTAATCATTTTGTTATTCGGAAATTTTCATTAAACTTCAATCAAACCTCTTTGTTGTTGTTGCTCTCGTGTTTCGCTTTACAACGGAAGGCGGGGCGCAGTAGCTTCTGTGGGTATGGATCCCTGAACACACGAGGGCAGAAGTCTGACTTCTAGCTCACACACGTCACAAATCCTTTTTATGGGGCTACATTCATATGTTTCATTCCTTCATCCACAGATCGCAATTTAGATCTGGTGCAGAGATCAATCACCTCTGACCTAGTAAACCGAGGGATATTACCTTAGAACTGATTTATAAACACTTCAATACATTCCTTACTTACTTGAATTGAATAACACACACACACACACACACACGCGCGCGCGCGCGCGCACGCACGCACGCACGCACGCACATACGCACACATAGCATCCTGAGATGACCACTTTTCGACGATTCTATCTCACTAAGGGGTGATATGCGGAAGAGTGCGTGCATTTCCAGAATTGGCTTCATATAAACCTCTCCTCCTTTCATCTTTCTTCTTAACCGTATTTTGTCGAATTAAACATACTTTAACGCACACGTAAAAAGGGAGGGTTTTAGAATTCTTTTTCAAATAATACAAAAACTTTATTGAATGAACCGTTTCTCTCTTTAAAATTAACGAGAATAGATAAATTTCACCAGCATGAATTTCGATCAAAATTTAATATAATTCTACATTTTTGGTTTAAAGATCAGAAACCAAATTTCATACTTCTATCTCAAAGCGGTTTTGAGTTATCGTTCACAAACTTATTTCAAAAACGTGTTTTTCAATTCCTACTATTAACTCATATTCTACCTTTATATATATATATATATATATATATATTGCTCAGATTTCCAATCGTTAATAAAAAACTTTCGATTCATCCAATAAAGTTCAAGTAAATTTTTTAAAACTTGTAGTGAATAACATTTGATGTTAATACAGTTTTTTCAAATATTAATTCATTAGTTTTTATTAATTAATTAAAAAATAACTTTCTAGGCAAAAATCTTCGTTTCCCCGCCGCCAAATAAGTAACGAATTCAGTTTGTTTTTCACTACACTAATGAGGTTAGGCTTAACACGATTTCGGCCAATTATTTTAAACGATTCTGTTTATTTTCATTTGGCTTGATGCATTTAAAATCAAACACTGTTAATGAATCGAGCCTTCCGATTCATTTTAAAGTACTTTAGAATTAAAATAATAAAAAATGAAGAAAGTTAGAAATTTCTAATCTGTATTGTTTACCTCAACCTATGAAGAAAAACGACACATTTTGCGTTGCCACAATTGGCTTTAAATCCTCAACTGGCATTGAAAATTCAGCGCTAGTATAATTTTTTGATCAATTACGCATAGTTATTTTAATTGCCAGCCCTGGATAGTCCGACTGGTTTGACGTTAGATTCGCATCCCTTGGGCTGCGAATTCGAACACCATGTATATAAAGAAGAATGGAAAACTGACAGGAAATTTTCTTTCAATTTTGCATCTTAGTATTATAATTCTGTCATATTTATATACATATTTATATTAATTGTAATTATTTAATAAAAAATAACTAAAATTAAGATTTTCTTTGTTAACCTTAGTAGGAATTGATAAAAAAAGTTGTTTTTTATATTGCCTGTTCTGACGCAGGAAGATTTAAAACGCGGGTATTGTCATGACTCAGAAAGGTTTAAAACATAGATATTGTCATGACTCAGAAAGGTTTAAAACATGGATATTGTCAATTTTTTCTAAATTTTTTGGAATGCCATGCTATCTTACTGGTCATTTCGTATGTCAGATGGTGAAATGGTTAATTGCCCTGCCATAGAGAACCAACAGCACGATACACGTACTTGGACTTTTATTATTGGTAAAACAATGGTTAATTTATTTAACTTCCAAACAATAGATATCCAAACAGATGACACATACAGTCTGAGACATTCATTATTTCAACACGCGCATTTAAAATGCACCTCAGAAACTTAAATGCATAAAACAGCTGTTTGTCCTTTTAATTAATCGCTATTTTCACAATTATAGATTTAAATATCAATAATCGATACACGGATCAAACAAGAAATTTTATGCAAAAGAATTAGAGATTTTACTTTCTAAAAAAATTTCTACATTCTCGTTTTGTTTAACGTTATAATGTTTATAAATTAATACATTACTAGTAGTACTCGCACGGCGCTAACCCTTGGCATAGCATTCAAGGAAAAAAAATCAGCTTTAAACTCGGCTAGCCTCCACTTCACATGACACGGGCATGTTAGGCAACATTAAACAAATTTAAATATATATTTAGAAATGATCATAAATAGCTGCAAATCAATTTTTATAGTACCCATTCAGAAATATTTAGACTGTTAAAAATTTAAAACTATGATATGTCCGTAAGCAAAACACAGGCGATTATTTCTCTCTTCAGGAGATTCATCCTGTCTCCACAATTGAGATGCAATTAAATAAACACTTTATTTCGCTCATCAGAGTATACTCCTTTCCTAAGTGTGGACATTATTTCTCTGATATTCGCTAACCGAACGTTTCTTTCCTCTTCATCTTCCAAATAGTGCAACAAAGGAAGCTTTTTGTTATTTAATGTGTTCCCGCCAAGGTTGGATTTTCTTCTTTTGGGCATAATGAGATTTGAATCGCTGTTTAAAATCAGACGTAAACAAAGAAAGGGATTACATATGCATAGCACAGCTCATGCTATTAGCGCATGCGTAGTTTGAGGTTTTCGAGCATGCGCGGATAAGTTAAAATTGCAATCATAAAACTCCCCTTTGTACTAAAACCTTCCTCAATAAATGCCTTACAAAATGGTATAAATATCTCCAATATCCGTTCACTATTTCTCGAGTTTTTGTGGTTCAACCATAGAGACTCTTCCAAGAGACTATTTTATACTACGTGTAGATCAAAATACCCGAAGATACACAAATGATCGTGTGAATAAAAAAAAATTTAAAAATGGAATTAGTAATGAAAATATATATTGAAATAGATTATTTCACTTTAGCTATTAAATTTAACACGCTTTTATTACTTCGTAGAATTCAAAAAAATGCAAATTATTGTAATCTTCACAAATATTACTTTAAACACGAATTTTTGACGAATATCCATGCTTCAGACATCCCAGAGCTCAAAAAAAACACATTTTTGAAATTTTTGTCTGCCCGTTTGTTTTTCTGTGAGAGTGATAGCTGTTTCATCGATGGATTAAATTTGGTACATGGTCTCTATTCCAAATTTGTAGGTTTCTGCCAAATTTCTTACGAAATTGATTCATAGGAAGTCTGTTCACTGTTCGAATACAAGTTAACGTAATAAATACAGAATAAAGAGAGCTAGATGGATAGAATTTGGTTGTACGGATTGATACCTAATGTGCAGATCTAAGTCAGTTTTGGAATTAAATACATTGATTATCTACCAGTGAGACTTTTGCATGTATGCAAGAGAGATAGTTAAAAAACTTAATGGCTGAAATAAATGAAATTTGATAAGCTTTTTTGTAACTGCAACTGTAATTCTGTGCCGAATTTCGGTTTCAATCGGTCATATATTATTAAATAGTGGCAAAAAACTACTTGATTTCCTGATATTTGTTTATTAACTGCACGCCAGTGATTGATTACCAGAAAAAAAAAGTGAAATCTTTGATTGTAAATTTCAAGTTATCGTGTCAGAGCATTATTATTTTTAAGTCATTATTTGTCTTAATTAATTTAAGTCATTAACCAGTTAAAAACGGTTTGAAACAAACTTTTAAAAAGGAATCTGCTTTCAAAGAAGCATTCACAATAATATTGCCATACTGATAAAATCAGGTAAAAATATTTTTTACGAATAAATTTCGGAGACATGAAAATTTCCTCACCTAAACAATATCACATTTTTATGAGATAAAAAAAGACAAAAACATGACATAAAAAATATGCGTTTGGTTTTTATTTTATGATAAAGAAAGTATAAATAAATAATAAAAGTTATTAGAAACACTGAAAAAGAGAGATCATGATCTCGTATTTTCCCGAATCTCAATATATTAAAAGTTTTGTTTACTCGTGTGTATTCAAAAAATTCAAAACTGCAACGGCTTACATATAAGAAATTTTTCAATCACATTACTTTAAAATTTTGTCTATTTTAACGAAATTTATTAATAGAAACCAGAATTAGTATTCTTCATTGAACTTTCTCTTATAATTGACAATTTTAGTCTTTTGATTCTCCTTAAAAGTATCTATAAGTTTCGATCATTTCTTGGAAGACATGTTATGAACTGGAAGAGTTTTAAAAATCACGGCGAGGTTTGCAAGCGGTATCTCGGCTAGACTTTAAATTAATATACGATAGCCATAGTCGAATTCTCGCCAAATATAGTTCAATTTTTTCTTATCGCAACCCTAAAGGCTGTTTGTTACCATTTCTGATAGCCATCTAAGATTATATTTTAGCGACTTTTTAATGTTTAGTACGATTTTGGAGTACTTGGCAAGGAACCGTACATTAATCTTAAGTCTTAACCCATATCTCTTCCCAACTTTATAGTACACAGATACAATTATAATTTGTCTAAATCGTTGCGTTTATTAAGTTATTGCCTTCACA
>JAOUZG010052944.1:1503401-1518585 GCA_026289955.1 Argiope argentata
TGGTTACCTTAGTATTGCAATAATAAAATAAAACAAAGCCTCGGTTTTTTAATTATTTTTTTATTCAAATACATTTGAATCTTTTCTTTATGATATACACAGAAGATGCATTGGAAGTTTTTCTCCTAGTAATATAATTTACATGCAAAAATGAACACTATTATTAAAAAATGGCACATTCCTATGAAAAAAGAAAAATCAACTGTCTTTCTTTCCTTTTTTATCCTCTTCTATGATATAATTTAAGAGCTCGCGCAAATTTTTAAACTCAGAACGTCCAGGATTTTCTGATTTCGGAATTCTTGGAAGAGCATTGCCGACTTTCATCCGAAATTCTTCCAGCTGTAAGAGAATAAGATATAGTATACAAACCTATTTAAATTATATGCTGTAAAAAAATTGGATATCTTAGCATTGACAAACCATTACAAGTAATAAGGAAGAAAGAAAAAAAAAAAAAAAACAGATATAAATAACATGAACGAAAAACACGTTAAAACTTATAAATATTTTTTTTTTAATAATGTGAGAACACGATGCAATTTTGATAGAGGATTTTTGAAGCCTTAAAATATGTACTAAGAAATGTAAAATGTATGATTTGTTGTAGCTCATAAATTACAAGAATGTTTTCTGATCAGAACCAGAAATATAAGAAAATATACCTAATCTGGAATGTTTCAGATTAATTTTTGAATCAAAACCTCATAAGTTTTATTAAAAAAATATTTTTGCAGATCATGGTTGGAAGATTGATAGTTTTTTTTTTCAGAATAATTTTGATATTTCTATTTTTTTAAACATTTTGTTGTGTGTATAACAAAGATATTGTTTAGTGAAATGCAGACGATAAAAATCGAATAACTGAAAATTAAGAGAAAGAAAGAAATTGAAATTAATAAATTACAAGCAAACGATTTCATTATTTTTTATAAAATTTAAAAACGATATTTATGATACAGATTTTTAATTCAGCGCCTTGGTAAATGAGGAAGAAAACAATTAATTAAAAATCAGCGAAAAAAGCATTTGATCATTCTAATTTTATTTAAGAGAAAAATGTTTTAAAAAATCCAAAACATTGTAGAAGATAATATTTTGTAGAAAATAATAAAATTAGCATGTAGAAATTTTAATATTTTCCCAGATATTTTTCTGAAAATGATAATTTAAAAAAAAATCACAAAATCCACTAAATTATACAAGAGGTGCAAAGCAAATTTCTTACGAACAACAAATATTTATTATTTTCGGTTGTAACTAATTTTTGTTGTTGTAATTATTAGAAACAAATAAATGCATTAAAAAAATCCAGAATAATTAATAAAATATTTTTTACAATAAAATTTAAAATCGGGCTTGGCGTTTAACATTCAATACTACTATAGTGTGAAAAATTTTCGATTAGACTTTTGTATAGTTAAAATTTTATATCCCACGTAAAAATGAATGTTTTTACAATGACTCATGTAAAAGATTTAGTTACTCAATAAGGAATAAAGTCTGATCTCCGGGACATAAATGTCCACCGGGCTGTAAAGGTTGCATTTCAAAGTTACACGTGCGTTAGATTTAACGTATTTACAGTTGACATCCATGAAAAAAATTTCAAGTATAGATTCGTCAATTCTGAAATATCTTTTGTTTTTATGAATGAAATGTTTTCATTTTGAAGAGCCATATGCATTCGGAAAGAGACAAATAAAGAGGATATGTTAAGGTTATAATTAGATACATGTTAAAGGATAGAAAGACGAACAGTTTTTACAAGGATAATGTGATTCAAGATGATGGTAGTCTTCGAACAGAAGCAGCATTTTAAACTGTAAATGATGTAAAAATCATTCTACTATTTAATTATTGGATGCGTTCCAAGTATTGAGGTTTCGATGCTGTTAAAAACCGGAATATATGGTGAAGATTCCAATATAATCTTTTTATTTGGACACTACAGTGAAATTTTTAAGCTTCAGTATGACATGATATTGATCAAATAGAGACACTTTTGTCACTTATGATTATCTGCTCTATGTAATCGAACAGAGGTTTCAACTGGCATTGTGTGCCCAACATGAAAAAACTCAAACTAGCAATGTAAAGAATTATTTAATTTACTAAAAGATTTTGACAAAACAAAGCTTTTAAACAACTATTGATAATAATTTAGCAAGATATGCATGGGTTTAGCAATGTTTGAGTATCTTTGGATGAACTGCTGGCTAAATATGAAAGTGAATCAAAATCACAAGTCCTCGTTAGTGGAAATTTCTCAGGAATTCCAAAGCTCATCAGACGTTAGTGTTAGCAGCAGGACTGTTCGTCCAGAGTTAAGAAACTTGGGATTACATGATCGTGTAGCCGCTGCTGGAAACGTGGAAAATGTACCTTGCAGAGATGAATCTGCTTCACAATGTGGCAGTCGGATGGTCGCGTCTGGGACTGACGAATGCCCGGTAAACATTTCTTTGGAGACTGCATTGTTGCAACTATTAAGTTTGGTGGTGAAAGCATAATGGTGTGAGGTGTTTCCCGTAGTTCGGTTTAGGTCCGTTAGTTCCTGCTGTTGAAAACATGAACTCTGAAATGTATGTGGACATTCTGGACAATGCTGTTCTCTCAACACTATAGCAATATTTTGGTGAAGGTCCATTTCTCTTCCAACAAGATAATTGCTCCAATCACACATCGAGGCTAGCACAGACGTGGTTTGGTGAAATGGGTATTCAAAAACTGGACTGGTCTTCTCATAGCCCTGATCTAAACCCCATATATTACTTTTGCGACGAATTAGAAATCAATTTACGTTGCCAACCTAATCGGCCATCTTCACTGCAAGCACTCCCTTCAGTTCTGAAGGACGCCTGGAAACCAATTCCAGCCACCTACATTTCCCATAGCTGCCAATCAAAAACTGGTGGAAAGTCTTCCCAGACTTGTGCAGGATGTCACTGATGCAAGAGGAGGACCAAAATCATATTAGTATGTGCCTCAGTACACTCCGAGTCCATACTACTGAGTGCCTGGATACTTTTGGCCGGATATTCTATTTCCTATATGATTAAATTCTATTAAAAATAACCGGTAAAGAAAAGAAGAACGTTACTAGTTTTTTAGCGGCAGTATTATCAATGAATAAAGGGACACAATGTCCACACTTACATTTTTCACCCCCATCATTTTCCACACCCCGAAGCAGAAGACGCTGAAGCCAGAAACCGCATAAAACGTGCCCCAGCCGAGAGCTCTCATTGCCAACGCCCCGCCACTCTCGGGGAGTTCTTTGGTGGGCATCATACCCTGGGGGCGAGATTGGAAAAAACAAGTTATTCTCACATTAATGGAACATAAAAAATGAATTAAATACATATACATAGGGAAAATTCACACAGCATAGGAAACATAGAAGAATCAAAAAGTAAAAAAAGAAGGAAGAAAAGGGTATTTTAGGCATAGTTAAATTAACTTTTAGGACGGCGGGAATAATATTAAAAGGGAGAGAATCCATTAACTAATTTGTATGCTTCCGGGGTGAATTTAAAGTCAAGTCTACTCATATAATAAAAGAGACTTCAATATGCATTTTAGACATTCTTTTTGATTGAATCTAAAATTTAATACAAATCTATAATCTTATACTATAATACGAGGAATGGTTGTCAAGTCGAAAATCGCCCGAGAATTAATAAACTCCGGTAAACTTGGGGGTCTGGGGTTTTTGGCCACGAGGAATCGATTGGCGCCGGTTTTGAAGCGCTACGGTTGAGCAGTTCGGAGTTACAGATAGGATAATTTCAAACTTTATTAGTTCGCCATAATGGCTACTTAAATTTTCAAGTGGTAACGTGCTGCCATCTATAGCCAATATGCCATCTATATCAATATTCATATATATATATATATATCATTTCATGCAGACACATGATGAAAATTGCATTTTTATATGTTTAATGCGCAATAATAATTTATTTTTTTAAATTTGAGTTTTTGTCAATCTGATGGCAACATATTAATAAGATAATTTTTTCTCTTTTAATCGTAACGCATGCTTGGAGCTTAAGTTTTAATTTTATCTTATACTATAATACGAGGAATGGTTGCCAAGTCGAAAATCGCCTCACATTTCCGACATTTCAACATTCATCAGAAAAAAATAAGGATAACTTTGATATTTTTACTAAATTTTCTTTCAAAAAAGTACGATTCTAATTCCACTGCTTTTTATTAAGGGAAATTTGTTAATGAAATTTTGAATTTAGCACTCGTTCGTTAACTAAAAAGATTCGTTCTTTTTGATTCGTTCAAAATTCCAATTTCCAAATATTCAGATTTCCAAAAAAGCATTTAAGGAACTGATTTCGATTTCAAATCACTGTCAACAAAGTCCGACCTTTCAATATTCATCAGAAAAAAATAAGGATAACTTTGATATTTTTACTAAATTTTCTTTTAAAAAAGTACAATTCTAATGCCACTGCTTTTTATTAAGAGAAATTTGTTAATGAAATTTTGAATTTAGCGCTCGTTCGTTAACTAAAAAGATTCGTTCTTTTTGATTCGTTCAAAATTCCAATTTCCAAATATTCAAATTTCCAAAAAAACATTTAAGGAACTGATTTCGATTTCAAATCACCGTCAACAAAGTCCGACATTTCAACATTCATCAGATTTCAAGCCACATTTTCAACATGCAGAACGCACCTCTACATGAAATTCTTCAAGGAGCCGGAATTTTGGAACAACAAGCGATCAACTCAATTCTACCCGCAAATGGACAACTAGAAGATACCGTCATTTTCAGAATGCTTCTCCATTACGCCGAACAAGCTTACCCGGCCGTCAAAGTTGCCGTACTTCACTCTGAATTTGTCGCACGCTTCTACGTTACAACAGCGGATGGCGTTTATGAAGGACTGGCTCTTCGCAATCGATGATTAATGTTTATTATGTTTATGCTGTTATAGGTTTATAATATGTTTCTTATGTATGTATATATGTTTGGTTTTTCTAAATAAATTTGCCAAAAATATTGAGCTTCAACACACTTCAATCTTTACACTGCTCACTTTGTACCATTTCTTTAACTGTATAATTTTTTGTTATCAATTACATTTTATTTCCTATGACTTTTCAAACTTTACCTTTGTATAGAATAGTTCCCTTTCCAAACTCTAACTTTGTTTAGAATAGTTTACAATGGTGCACTTTGACCGGTTATCTTTTCACCAATGGTTTCACAAATTTTCTTATGGCATGTATTGTTTTGATAAATCACAATTGAAAATTTAAATATTCGAGTTAGCTTCGATACCTGTTTTCTCCGAGCGGAGCTCGGTCACCCACTGGTAATAATAATATAACGATAACACACACACACACACACACACACACACACACACACACACACACACACACACACACCCACACACACACACACACACACACACACACACACACACACACACACACACACACACACACACACACACACACACACACACACACACACACATTTTATTTAGCTAACGTAGAATTTTTAAATTGTCAAATACATATAAATAGGACGGATCTGATATCAGATTTTTACACAAATTTATTATTCTGGTGATAAAACTTTATATTAAAATTTACTTTAACCCACGCACACACACACAAAAAAAACATACAAGATTGATACAAATAATAAATATAACGAGAAAAAAAATGAAATTAACGGTTGCAAATTTCAAGCTATCATGTGAGAACATTATTATTTTTTAAGTCATTATTTGTCTTAATTAATTTAAGTCATTAACCAGTTTAAACCGGTTTGAAACAATCACAACTCTCTCTCTCTTTCTGTTGTATATATATATATATATATATATATATATAAACTTTCATTTTCAATTTTCCCAGCTGGCAAAGTTTCGGCACTCGACAGGTTTTAAGATAGGGGGGAAAGGAAAAAAACCCCATTGATTTTCTAAATATTGACGCATGCGTAATCTGACAATATCGTTATTATTTCAAACGGTTTAAACTGGTTAATAAAGCAAATTAATTAAGATAATTTGTAAGAATCCCGAGAATGAATTATTTGGAAATCAAGTTGTAACTTTAGTAGGCGATAAATCGCCAAATTGACACCCTTTCTAATTACTCTAAAAGCGAAAAATTGAGGCCTCAAAAGCGATAAATCGACAATTTGTTGCCTGCGCATTTTGAGACTTCAAAATCCTCAAACCCAAACAACATCACGCTCTCACATGATAATAATAATAAAACAAACTTTGACTAAAATATGATGAACTAGATTATTTTTTTTATCACACTTGTAACTTCGAAATATCGAAAGGACATAACCCGATTTGGCGCCCTCTGAACTTATATTACTGAATTTGGATGAGGTACAAGATGGAAGGAATAGAAATAAAGGGGAAACACCTCCTGAAAGTAATAAAGGTTAATAATCAGCACTGAACTATTACACTTAGACGAAAGGATATAAACTGATTTTGATGAATGACATTTTGGTCTTAGCTATTGAGTGGTCTTGGTTAAATCTCATTATATTATAGTGCTGTTTAAAATTGTAAATGCTCAGTTCATCGATCATTTAGATTTTGTAGCATTGTAAACACTTATTTTTCAATTCGTCCTATAAGTTCACATTCTCCCTATGTATATCTTGTTCAAATTTTCAATCGTTAGTAAAATACTTTTTATTCATCCACTTAAGTTCAAATACATTTTTTTAAAATTTGCAGAGGAATTGACACTCGATGTTAAAACAGTTTTTAAAAATATTAAACCATTCCTTAAATTGAATTAATTCATAATACTTTAAATAGAGTTTTAGCTGCTTATGATGAAAGTTGAAATCAAAAGGCAGTAACTCGATCCGTAAAATGCGAGGATTTCAAAATTCTTCGCGTGAAAGTGAAGAACACGAGTTCAATTCTTGCGAAAATCAATAATTGTTTGATAAATAATCTATATTAATTGTATTTATTTAATTAAAAGTAACTAAAATAAAAATTTTCTTTTTTGATTTAAGTAGGAATTGACTTAATTTCTTTTCATATTACTTGTTTCAGATCATGAACATGCAATTTTATCCAACATATTATTTTTTTATTTCTTGTGGGTTGGTATATGAGTAATAGTAAACAAATTAGTCAGATTTCCGAATCTTTTAACAACTTTTCATACACACAAACACGCGCTCACACATTGCGCTGCTCGGCACAATGTTTACTAACTCGCCCGATCGATTTTAACTTAGCAACTGGCCAATAAACAGCAAGAGCAACAAAGTTTAATCACGCTTACATCTAGAACTTCTTTCGAAAACTTAAAGATCAGAATTCGAAACCTGTCATCATTCGATCACCCATCTTTCAGCTTCCGTGACTCAACGTCACTTTAGATCTTTGATCTGCGGTTTAGAGCATCGATATGCCCCGGGTTTTTGAAATTTTCTCCGACCTCAAACGTGTTTTCATCAGAAGGCCTGGCTCGGATCCAAAATCTTTCTAATTCGAGTGCGTGGCTCGTTTCTTTTTTACCTCCTTTGTAAAACTAGCACGCAAAATTATAATGATGATGTGAAACACATAAGGCCACTGTAAAATGTGTGTTTGCCAGAAAAAACCACAATCCAGCAAAAGTATGTCAAACTAAAAAGCTTAACAGGGCCACACAAACAAGAACATTTAATGTTTTTTTACAGAAAGAGGCTTGTTTAGAAAACAAGAAGGGAAAAAAAAGGATTTTGTTTACAACAACTCTCAGGCTTTTTATCTCGTAAGGATGTCATTTATAACATGCAATCAAAAATTATTTTTCATAAATGATACTCAGCCAAGCGTTTTGGGCTATTATGATTAAAAGTCACAAGTTGTTGTTGTTGTTATTAGTGACACTTGCCATGGACAAGCTTCGCCGAGGCATCAGCGAGTTTTACACCAAAAAAAGAGTATCTTGTTTTGAAGGAGCGCCAACTAGGGCAAAGAGTACGTCTTAGCTACTCACTCATCACAGTCCCTTTTTATAGGAGGGGGGTATTCATACACCTTACAGATAGAACACAGAAAATCAACCATGCCAGAACCGGGACGCCCAGCTCTCATGGAAGACGCGCGACCCCTATGCCATGACATAGACTTAAAAGTCACATAAAGACAATAATAAAAAAATTTCCCTTCCCATTGGATGTTTTTTCAAAAATTATTATTATCATAAAGTATATAAAAATACTGCAATTGTCAAAAAAAATAATTAGAACTCAAAATCTTGATGAATCTGCGAATTTTAGCAATTAATTTTTGCCATTTTGTTTGTCTATCTGTCCGTTTGTCTGCTACAGAGATAACTTAAAAACCCTTCGAGCTAGATGAATAAAATTTAGTATATATTTTTTACAGCAAATTCATAAATTTTGATTGAAATATATTCAAAGGATAGATTTCCTTTCTGTCTGTCCGGCTGTTGATGTATAAATTAACACCATAACTACAAAAAGAAAAGAAATAGTTGGATAAATACCGGCACTTATATTCATCATTAATAGCGTATACATCTATAAATTTTGAGCCAGATAATGAAAAAAAAAAAAGGTTTTTAATTTTAGAAGCCCACGAACACAATAACTCAAAAACGCATCCACTTAACCCTTTCACCGCGAGGGACGATATAATTTCTATTCGACATGCGCGAGGAATGAGCTAACTCGTCCTCTACGCAAGGTTTTCCTATATTATTGCAGCGCATTATGTTTGTTTGAAGTAGAGTCGTGGCCGAAATCAAGGAGAAAGTCGGTTGAATTTTTAAGTTCACGTTATTCTCTCTTGGGGAGGTATGATTTATTTACAAGCGGCAAGGACAAGGCACGTCCGCTTACAGCGCCACTAAAAGCATGTAAACAAATAAACATACAGACATATAAACACGATAATTCAAGAACGGAATGATTTAAACAAATAACATTTGGTACTGTTCGTCAACAGATTCTGAGACGACCATATTTCGAAGATTTCATTTCATTAAGGGGTGAGACGAGAATGATGAGCGCAATTCCGGTATTCACCTTTGACCTTGGATTTCCCCCATTAAATAAATTTTAGTTCATTTTTTTTAACGCGTATGTGAGTGTAGTGTTATTTTTGACCACATTTTATTTTAACTCTGAATTTCGTATTGATATGGCTAGTTCAAGCCGTAAAAAGTTTTCAGGAATCCTACGAAGAAAATTTTACACAACGTCATTAAATATTGTGACCAAGAAGCAGAAAAACGGGGAATTAGAATATTGCCAAAAATTTTAATAACATGTAAAAAAAGATCATTATTATTTTTTAAAAAAGTAACTGCTACATTTTAAGAACATAAATTTTTTATTTATTCTTCGCAACTTAATTTTTGTGCCACTTAAATTAAATAAAAACTGCTCTGAAATATTTTATTGTGCATTAGTACCTTTTTCCTTCTGGATTACTAATTATCTGTAATGTTTTCGTCTCATAAAACCGCGAGTCTCACTGTTAAATGTAAACTCCCTCTTTCATCTTTCCTCTCACCCTATTTTGTCGAAATAATCCCATCCTAACGCATGCGCAAAAGTGCGGAAAATTCCACAATCCGTTGTCAAACAGTAAGTTATTTTGTAACTGCATTGTAGTCCTGTACCAAATTTTGCTTTCAATCAACCGGAAAAAGAAATGATAAGGCGTATACCATAACCTACCATCCTTAATAAATAGTACCTACTTTATTAGTACTTGTTGTTTGTCAAATATGTGCCATCGATTAATAGTCTTTTTTTAAAAAAATCAAAAATAGCTTGCTAATATGCTCTAAGGTAATTATTGTTTTCTAATGACAGACAATCAATACAAAAGTCCACTTTTTTTTTTTTTTAAAAAAATCGATTAAAAGTATTAACATATAACTCTCATTTGCGGGATTCAGAAAATATAATCTGAATATACATTCGATTGGCATTCACAGCCTTGACTTTTTGAGAACGGATTTTTCCTCAAAATTTGATAAAAATCTACAAGTTTGGTCCATATCTGCTTTGGATTGGTCCAGTTTTTCTACCTTGGATGCCATAAACTAAATTTCATCAATCTAGATTAAAGCGTATTCGATTTTTCGTGTTCCCAAAAAGATTGACAGATATAATGTAAAAACATGTTTTACGGATACCAGGAAGTTTAAAACGTTGAGATACTAAAATCTTGATTTCAAATTTGGCGACTACAATACTTCGTATATAAATTCAATGACTTAAATTCACTAATTTTGATGTATTATCTTGTGGCTATAACTGCAGTGTTGACTGAAATTTTAGTGTCAATCGGCAGGCAAATGCACATTCTCACATTAGATTCTATAAAATATTTTTAAAAAAAATTAAAATCTGCAATCTCAAATTTCATGTCATCATGTGAGAATATTTAAGACATTGTTTTTCTTAATTAATTTAAGCCATTAACCAATTTAAAAAGGTTTAAAATAATCACGTGATTATCAAAATATGCTTGCGTTGATATATCGTGATCCTGGTACATGGCGAACATTCGTGCGAAGTTGTAACTTTTTGTTGGAGATAAGTCGCCAAATGCGACAACCATCTTTTCCATTTTCTAATATTTTTAAAAGCGGAAAATTGATGCCTCAAAAGAGATAAATCGCCCATTTACTGCCCGTTCATTTTGTGGCTTCCAAAACCTGGTTGCAATACAACATCATGTGCTCACATGATAAAAATATTTCAACAACTAAAAAAAGTCAGAAAGTTGCTACTGACTTAAAAAATAAAATTTGAATTGCAAATTAAATTTTTATTTTTAACTGATTTTTTGACGATAAATCGCCAAATGTGACCACCTTCTGCATTATTTTTTTTCAAGTTATTTATTATGTGAGAACATTATTATTTTTTAAGTCATTATGTGTTTTAATTAATTTAAGTCATTGACCAGTTTAAATCGGTTTGAAAAATCAATACTGGTAAAAGCAGGTCAACCTTTTAAAAAGGAATTTTCTTTTAAAGAAGCATACATAATAATTATATAATGCAAGTAAAAAATATATGCGATTAAAAGATTTTCATGAATATTGCCATTTATGTTCATTGCCTACGCGATTTTGAACTTCAATTATTAAGAAACCCCAAACGAAAAAAAACACTATGTTCTCAGAAGATAAAAAAAATAATGATCTAGAATTTGACAAATGATGTCAAATTCAAAGACAAACGATGCCAATATAAATGAAATTGTCTTTCTTGCTTTCTTGTTATAGATAAAGTCAACAATGCGAATAATAAAAAAATATACTTTGAAAACGCGACGTTTGTGAAGAAATTTAAATGACGCGTCCGTAAATCATAAATCCATTGAAGCGTAAACAGCGCGATGTGCTTTTTTGATTTTAAACTGCTTTTGAATGGAACTAGGAAATAACTGTAACAGGATTTTATATTTTTATTTTCTCGTTACTTTTATTTATTTATTTGAATGACCTTCGAAGAAGCATTTGCTTCCTGTTCTGGAAAGCAATCTCCTCTGGTATGTAAAGTAAACATTTTTACGTTGCCGGCAAACTTTCCTTAACACTATGACTGTCGCGTCACCCGAATTTGGGTGACACTATTAAGGCCTCATACAGTGTAGCATTTGATGCGAGTATAATACGCCGATGTTTGGGTTATATTTCCTCGTTTTAACGCATTATCCATTGTGTGAATCGACTATGACTCACACCTATTATCTAATCATATATTATCTTATCTATTACAATTAAGAGATTGGCCTGAATAATAGCAGCGAAAACATTAAGAGATGTCGGATTAAAATTAAACAATTCACGATTTCATACTCATTTAGCTCATGACTCAAAGCGTAAAGATTTTATTTTATTTTATTTTATTTCTCTCTCTTAATAAATAAGAGGCGTTCGGAGAAACCGAAAATTGAAATACTGTTTTCGAACTGAAATATCGATAAGAAACCAAGACAACTGAATATCGATTTCTTGTAGTCAGTATACTGTTAATTCTACGACTCGGAGCCATCTACACTTTTGCGCAGGCGCCAGTAAGTACTTACTTAATAAAAAAGGGGGGGATAGGGAGAAGAAAGAAGCTAGGAGGAGAGGTTTACATATAGAAATAAGCAGAATTCAGATTATTCGTAATCATTACTTTTTTTTCTACACATCATCCCTTAGCGAAATACAATCACCGAGATATGCTAATTTTAGGATCCTGAAATGAGCAATAAATTAGTTTTAAAAAAGAATACAGGTGTGCGAAGCTGGTGAAGTGTCTGTAAAATTGTGTGAATCATTTGGTTGCTGGCTATCGAAAGCTGCAATACATCATACATCATAATATTTCCTTTTTAAGCATATCTCTTGTGCTATATATATCTTGAATGTCTTTAATAAACTTATTAATTATGAACTAGCAGTACCCGCACAGCGTTGCCAAGGCATAGCATCCAAGAAGAAAAATTAGTTTTAATGAACAAAAAATTAACCACCCAATTACCCGGAATAAATAGTAGCCCATGTCCAGTTCTATATAATCTATCTCTGTGCTAAATTTCATCCAATTTCCCTCAGCCGTTCAGGCGTGATTGACTCACATCTTTCATCCATCCATCCAAACATTCACATTTACAATAGTACTTTTAGTAGTATAGGCATGATCATTATTTCTCATGACAATCAAATTCGAAGATAAGAACACTTCTAGCGAATCGCAGTAATCTTTGGTGTCCCCAAATCTCATGAGAAGTGCTGACCCAGCCATTTCTCTCATTTCACTTCCCAGATGAAATTCCCCTTCCCGCACTGCATTACAGCCGAGCGCGTTTCTCACGGTCTCTTTCATCTTTGGCATCGCGACAGAGGGCGCGCGATTTGGAGCCTGGCTATGAGTAAACAAGGTATCTTCGAAACATCATCTAGGATAGAAATTACTACTAAGCTGCTGCATTGAAAGATGTGTGTGTGTATGTGTGTGTATTTTTCAATTCAAGTAAGTAAGGAATGTATTGAAGTACATGTCCCAATGGTCTTCTGCGCTTGCATTCACACGTTAAGAGTCGTTTTAAACTACATTTTAGTCGTAAAGTAGTGATTAAGAAATCCGAACGGAAACATGGCAATGCATTTATAAGTTTTAAATAGATGCCGAAGCTTTTAAAGTGGTTTAGCCCCTTAATTGCCATGTCAGTGAATATCAAGCTTCTGAAACTTGCCAATTGGAATTAAATCATTCAGAAATACTAAAATTCGATACAAAAGTCACATATAAGTCAAACACATTTGAAATATTCCGTGGATTCTTAACTGATTGGACAACACATTCCCGATATGGAAAGTATTCATTCAATAAGGTTAAGAAGGGGCGAAGGGAGAAAGTAAAAAGAACGTTTTTTCGACCGATTATTTCAAACTATTCTGTTTATTATCATAATGTTTGAGGCATTGAAAATCAGGCGTTGTTAATTAATCGATTTTTCGGATTCTTTTGAAGTACTTTCGAATTAAAATAATACACAGTAAAGGAAATTGAAAATTACTAATCTGTATTGCGTTAGCCCAGTTAATGTAGAAAATGCGCGCTTTTGCACTGCCACAATTGGCGTTGACAATTAATCCAATGCGTGCTGATTGGTTTTCAACGGATACGGACTTGATTTTGTTTTAACCAGACATAATTTTTTGACAAATCATTTATATTAATTGTAATTATTTAATAAAAAGTTACTAAAATAAAATTTTTCTTTGTTGATCTAGGTAGGAATTAACTTAAATTTTCTTTTTTATATTACTTGTTAAGGCATTATTTGTCTTAATTAATATAAGTCATTAACTAAATTACACAGACTTGAAACAATAATGTAATTATCAGAGTAAGCATGCGCCGATATATCAAAAATCGGGCACATGAAAAAAATCAAAATATATCAAAAATATATTTTGCGCGCCGATATATCAAATATATCAAAAATCAAATATCCGATATATCAATCAAATATATCATATAAATCCGATATATCAAAAATCGGGCATTCGTTCCAAGTTGTAGCTTTTTGTTGTTGATAAGACGTCCATCTTTACCATTTTCTAATATTTCTAAAAGCGAAAAACGGATGCTTCAAAAAGCTAAATCACCAATTTTGGACCCATCCATTTTGTGGTTTCAAAAACCTCAAATCAATACATCATGTTCTCACATGATAAAAACATTTTAACAAGAAAAAAAGAAATTTAACAATGTTGATTTTGACTTAGACTTTTGAACTACAAACTTATTTTTTATTTTTAAAAGACTTTTCGGCGATAATTCGTCAAAATGTGAGAACCTTCTGCATTATTTTCTAATAACCTTAAAAGCGAAAAATGGATGCCTCAATAAAACGCTAATTTATTGACCACGATTTTGAGGCTTCAGAAACCTCGAACCAAAACAACATCATGTTCCCACATGACAAAAAAGAAGCAGTTAAGAGGTTAAGCAAATATTTTTCGAAATGTAAGATAATTCAAGTGGTGGAAGAAAGAAAGTTTTCACTGGAACAGAAAATATACGGATGGTTCCAAAGTTATTATGTCTAGTTTATAGAGAAATCTTTATATTTGCTTATGAGCAAAGACCATCCTCGTTTCACACAAAAGCGGCAGTGGAAAGAGACTGCCTTTTCTGAAGGATTTTTATTTTCGGAAGACATAACACGAATTTCAACTAGCCATACTTAAACTGTCAGAATTCTGAGACCTACCTAAAAATGTTTTAATAGAAGATTTTTACTCTCTAGCAGACGAAGTATAGAGGGAGCATTGTGATCATCTATACATAGTATAAAATGAAGTCTCCTGAAAACATCTGTATGTTTGAACCACAAAAATTCGTGAAATAGTTAACGGATATTGGAAGTATTTATACCATTTTGTAGAGCATTTGTTGGGAAAGGTTTTAGTACGATAAAATCGTATCAAAATAAAAAGGGGAATTTTATAATTGCGATTTTAACTTATCCACGCATGCGCGAAAACCGCAGACTACGCGCGTGCAAATAGCAAGAGATGTGGTATGCATATGCGATACATTTCTTTGTTTACGTCTGATTTTACACCGCGATTCAAATCTCATTATACCGAAGAGAAGAAAATCCAACCTCGAAAC